>JASANF010017162.1:0-49608 GCA_030248245.1 Trissonchulus sp. WLG1_4
TATATATATATATATATATATACATACACACACACACACACACACACACACACACACACACACACACACACACACACACACACACACACCCCATCTATGAAGTATGAACATGATTTATGTATACACATAGAGTTTTGTTTTAGCTGTTGAAAAAAGACGCATTCTATTCAATTTTATTGATTGTTCATTTGAGTAGTTTTACTGATGTTATTGGTATCGTATGTGTTTAGGTCAAAATATCCGTGTGGCCATTTTTGACACTGGCTTACCTGAAGGTCATCCGCACTTCAGAAAGGTCAAGGAACGAACTAATTGGACCAATGAGAAAACTTTACATGATGGTCAGTTGTAGATTGGGTGTAGCCGCTTTAGTTTAAACGTTAGTTAGTTAGTTAGTTAGTTTAAACTAATGCCCGCAAACATTAGTTTAAATAATGTGTGCGGGCATCGGATTGGAATTGGGAGTCAAGTCTTTGCTGTATTGTCGTGTCAGTTATATAGAATGGAAAAATGCTGTAAAAGGGTTTGTAACTTTGTAATGTTTTTGTCATTAGTAAAGGCAGCCTATACAAAGTATCATCAGAGTGATTCCACAAAATTTTGCCGTTATGCTTGATTTTTCACGTTTAAATTGTGACTAAGGGCATTATTTAAAACACAGTTCGACAAATCTAAAAGTCATTTCCCCAAAATTTTTATAGATTCGACAGTCACTGGCTACTTGTGCTTTGTGCAGCCGGCTCTCTCGCTGGATGGAACAATCCCTGTATACTGTTGCCTTAATGAAATGTTTTTTAAGTTTCATATCGTTTAGGGCTTGGTCATGGAACGTTTGTGGCAGGCGTTATAGCCGGAAGCAAGGAGGAATGTTTGGGTTTTGCCCCTGAAGCGGAACTGCATATATATCGTGTTTTTACGAATAGTCAGGTATACCATTATATCTGCGTCTGTTTATGTTCTTTTACTTGTGACTGTGAGTTTATGTAACATTTATCGTTTAGTTTATGTAACATTTATCGTTTCGGCAATAATTTTTGTGGCTTACTTTGCCGGTTTTTGGCTGAGTTTATAAAAAATACTTCCTTTTCGGTGGTTCAACGATAGAGATTTGTCTACTGATCTGTTTTCCAGAATAAGTACTATTGGTCCGTGTTTTTTTGAGTGGCGTAGATTAGCTTTGCTGTTTTTTATCCATCCATACCATACACTTAAGTGTGACCAGAAATTGCTGAACCCTGATACAATATAGCTGGCGTGATTTTTGTGACTACCTGCTGTATTCTCGAGTCATGCAATTTGTTTTTTGTAATGAAGTTGGGTGTTTCGTTTTGTCTAAGGATTCTACAATTTTTGGTTAGACTTTAGGTATTGATTGTGTTAAGCAAATGAATATTTTCAGGTATCTTATACGTCGTGGTTCCTTGATGCTTTCAACTACGCTATTATGAAGAAAATAGACGTGCTGAATTTGAGCATTGGAGGTCCTGATTTCATGGACCAGCCATTTGTTGACAAGGTGAGTTTGGTAAAGGAGGGTCTACTCTTTTACCCAATAATTGAACACACCATGAGTCAAGTACTATACTTTTAGTCCGAAATTTAGAAATGGATATCGGAGTAAATGAGTTGAAGTGAGTTAGCTGTTTATTTGGAGCCAGAACCCATTTTTTACCGTTCGGTCCGATCTAAATAATCTTGTTTAGTCCGCTAAAGGAATATGCTCATAAACGTATAATGTTTTTTTATATTTTTATGTCATTTTTTAATCAGTATGCAATCGCGTGAAAACCCAAAAAATTACTGAAACTTTTTTCTCGAAATAATGGGTGTTAGTAGCCCTCACGCCCGCTAAATATGATTACTTCATGAATACAACACCACGAAACACACTCTATGAATACGTTTAATAAAGCTAATATTTATTACATAATATGAACTATACTAAAAATAATGATAATGACAGATTCTTCATCATACTTCTCAATACTTATCAAAAATGTAGTACAACCTGTGGTAAGCGTGGCACAAGGCATAATTTTTTGATAAAAAGTGTCTGGGGCTGATTACAGCGGTTTTTGTCCTGGCGCCAAGGTCAAGACTAACGTCAACTTTTAGTAAGGGGGTCATGTGACCCATCAATCGAAAGCGCTTTATCTCACCAATCGAATAATGAAACTCCCAAGTCGCTACGACCCGCATAACAAACGTTATGGGACTTTAAAGGAATTCACCCCATAGAACACTGTTATCATAATTAAATCGTAATTACTACATTACGAAAAGTGTTCTTTTTCTCACATCCTTAAAGGCGTTATAACTGGCCTTTAGGAACTCGGACGGACACAAGAATGGTATCATTGGATTGCCGGCGTGCAGGGCTTTCGAAAGAGGGGTCACATGACCACCTGGCACTTCCGATTACCCCGAAATAAATATCTGAGGGTACGCTCACGTGACAGGGTCATGTGACCCCTCATTTTAAAGCGCTCCTTAAATCTAAGCGATTGATGTCAATTTCATGGTTGTCCGTCATACCTATTGTCTGCTATGGGCCTTTTAAAATCCAACCTTTGTGACTATTCAAAATCAGCCCATGTTGGATCAAATCTCTTTACATTTCAATTTGAACCATTTTTACATTTCAAATTGAACCATTTTTTGAATTCAACAAATTTTAACATGTTCAGATGCGCTGGACTTTTAGTTGTAAAACTAGTCTAAACTAGACGCACTAGACTTGTAATATTTAATTTAAATTATAATAATAATATCTGTTTGATTTGCTTTGTACTCCAAATAGACATAGATTTATGGCACGTATATACTTTATTTTATTATAGGGGAAATAATGGTTTCAGATCGAGTCGAAAGTAATGTTTTTAAGTTGGAAAAAATTTAACAGTAAAGTTAACCCAGCATTACCTGCGACTACGAGTCTACACAGAGTATAAAAAGTGGATCAATAATGTGTATGACAATGACACAGATATAATAAAGAGGTTTCCTTGTTGATGCGTAATTGATTTTAAATGCAACAGTGTTTAATTTTTTATCGAAAAATTGTGTTTGTGGACAAATTAAATATAACAAAAAAAGAACATGACTACAACAATAGTATGAAACTGGCATTTAGCGTTTGGCTATATCGAAATAAAGCAATAAGTAGTAAATAAATTATAGTATATTTAATTAACTTATATTTAGTTAATCAGTAATTAATACCAATTAACAGTCATAAATTAACTGACTTGTATCAATAAATTTTACTGAAAACTAAGCGGCCGTGTTTGGTTGCTTGCCTGTACATTAGTTTATTATCGAACTAAGATAGACTTTGTTTACTTTCTTTAAATCATTTTTTGATAATTTCACGTTTTTGCCCGAAATGTCGTCATTAATATTTTTTAGCAATTAGTATTCTAGACTTGTTTTTTTGTACCAGCGAGCGGCATAGATTATGGCAACTTAAAGTTCAGTAAAACAAGATTGGATTTAGTAATGTTTGAGAACGGTGGTAAAATATCTTCGTTGTTGTCTTGTATGGTGTTGACGAAAACAAAAAACACTGTATATACAGATATAATGTGCATGATATTCACTGCTAGCTTTTTTTTTAACTAAAAAGTTTCTAAAGTCATTTTTTTTATCAAGCTAAAACTTTTGTTGATGCGGATTAAATTTGAATTAAAGAAATTAAAGTCAATCGTTGGCTAGCATCAATTTTTAGTCCAATGGCGCGTATGTTAAGCGAGTTATGGAAACTAACGTTTTTAATTATTTTGAATCTTTTTTGGAAGAAAAGTTTTTTATAATTTCAAAAAATAACTTAATTTTTCATAAACTGACAATTTTTTTTGCATTATGTATTTAGCTGTGCTTAGTATTAAACGTTTGCAGACACCAAAGTTTCCATTTTTTACCTTTTCCACTCAGTGAATAATTTTTTGATAGTCACTCACACAGAAACTAGTTTGGGAAAACTTCACTTTATAAAAATTTTAGTCATTTTTAGACTGCATATTTTGATTAGATTGATACCAATATCATTAAAATCGTTCAAAGTACATTTTACAATCTGCACTTGATTGAATAATATATAACCTGCAGTGAAAAACATGCTAAATAGTAAATACTTATATTACTGTTTTCGATCAAGAGTACATAATATTGTCTCACTCTAGCTGAAAAGAATAAGTATTTTTATGAACCTATAGCTATATCGTGTAGGTAGACACACAGTTAACGAATACATGGTGAAATTGTAAATTTTGTTGGCACTTGAAAGAGTTTCAGCGGAATTAATTCACTACTTTTTAAGATATAAAACTTCTAAAAAACTACTTATATACTTAATAAGTTTCAGATTTTGGCGTAGCGGATAAGGGGAAATCCGAAATTCTGAAATTTTTTCCGACTGGGATTTTCCACAAGGGTTTTCGCTCTGGTATTTATGCTGTGGTGGGAAAAAAATTTCGATCGTCGATGCATTTCAAACTGACAATTTGCTCAAATTTTTTTTCTGGGGGCTGTCACCCCTAGACCCCTCTACTGTATCTGTAACTTTGGTTTAGTTCAGTGTTCCTTGCTTTAATCTTTGATGATAGAGGTGCAGGATTTAATTGCTTAATACACTGTTTAGTTTTTTTGTGTATTTTTTAACTGTTTTGTTGTCGCAAAAATGACTCAGTAAATTTACAAGGTTTCAAATTTCCAGGTTTACTAGCTTTTTGACCCTCAGCAGCCCACCACGCGTGTTTTGAGTCCCAATTTTGTTTCTTTGCCGCTCTGGACAAATATAATTTGCGTTGCTTTTTAAGGAAATATTGGGATATAATATGTTGTTTTTAGTTGAAATTGCAATGAAGGGAATTTTTTTAACACATTTAAAACTCGAAAAGTTCCTAAAATATCAAAAAACAACCTCCGCCATGGAGAAATTTCTTTACCTGGGCTTTTTTTTACTGGTAGACCAGTAAGTATCTTTTTTGTATAATAATGTACTCTTGATGTTATGTGTAGGTGGTATATAAATGGTTAATGAAAATAACGTAAATAAAAAATAGTGAGATTCAAAGATCAATTACCAAGCTTCACCTGTTTTTTTCTGCTGCACTTATAGAGTCACAGTAGTAGTGGTAGTGTTTAGTGCCGGTAATATAGCCACAAAGTAGTAGTTCTTCCAACAGTTCGGATACTAATAGTAATTATAGTTTGGTACTTTAAAATGTTGTTCAATTGTCTTCACGGGATTGGGAATTTTGATGCTTTTTCTGCTGCTGTTTGGCTTGTTGTCGTTTTTTCATCTTCTCCAAGTCGTCGGGAGTGACGGCGGTGGTTTTGGTGGAGACCAGTTCCGGATTGAAGAGTGGGACCTTGGTGCAGCATTTGTCCTTATAGCGACGGCTGGTGGTCCCGCTGGGATTGGTGATCAGGTAAAAGGGATTCACCTGATATAGGCAAGTGGGTGGGCAAATGTTGATGGAGATCACTTGACCATTTTTTTCGTCAATTTCCAGCACGTGGCCAGCCTTCGTGCCCCAGCCATTGGTCTTGGCCTCCCCCGTTTGCCCGTAAAACAAGGACACAAGGGCCAAGAAGACCAGACGAATTAGAATAGTGAACATGATAAGGAAATTATTTGGTTTGGGTTGGGAAACTGGGAAGGAAGCGGGAGGTTTGAACTGGCACTACTACAATGGACTGACTGAATTGAATGGTTTAATGGAACAACCTAGTCCTCTTTTATACCCAAGTCTATTAGTCGTGGGCTGTAAGAGCTGCCACTGCAAATCCTCACTTTGAATTGTCTTCGCAAGTATAATTGGCAATATAGTAGCAAATCCCGATTACTGTCCTCGCCAGTACTACTGTCCATTAAGATCAGGTTCTCTGGAGATAAATACATGATTCGAGATTCTGGAAAAGCTCTTAGCGAAGTGACCCCCCTGTCCTGTTTCAGCACAGCTTAGCCTCGGGGTACTTAGAGCGAAAGCTAAGTAGAGATTTGGGATTTGTCATTGGCAGACTGTTTGTCGCAGTTGAGTCTAATCAATTCCTGATCAGTACTCATTTAAATGGACTTCTTATATGCTATATGCTATTATATTATATCTTTTCATTTTATCCATTTACATGCATATATACGTATATTTATGTGTGAACAGTCATATTATGCGTTTGACAGTAAAAAAATCTATATATACAGCTTTGCTATATTATTATTATTTCAAAACACAATTTCTGACTCTGACAATCAAAATTTAATCCCATATTTTATCAGTAAGCGGATTGAATAAGAAAAAGTTTTAATACCTACCAAGTCCGCTTCGAAATGTTTTTGGATTCTGTTGATTATTTAATTTTTTTGCTATTGATTTTTAATCCCTGTGTGACTTCATTGTCAGTGGCAGGTGCAGTTAAACCTTAGTCATAATAGTTCCCTTGTAGTGATCTGGTGCGAATCAAATAATCCACATATATACATGTGTTGACCAAATTATAGACTTAGGTTTTTGCGGGTCTGAGATTACGACGATTATCTACACTACAAATCTGATGTGATTTGGGCCACTTGGAATGACTAACCAACCGACCTAACTTTATGACTTGTAGTTGACGTAAAACGAACGTCATAACCACTAAGCCTTAACTACCAATCATACAATCGGCAGCGGGAAAGTTTTTTCACATAATCTAATATGGTAAAATTTTTAGTCATCTGAATGAGGATGTTGGGCTTGTCTTATTTGCCAACGGGCCGGGCCGAAAGCTGACGGGCAGGGTCACGGTCCTGTCTTTACGATCAGATAAGCTAAAGATGACTCCAAATGCTTGGCTGCCAACTTGCTAGGGAGTAGGGACATAGATCACAACCACCCTTTTTGATAGTTTGAACGTGATCTAACTTTCACGGCTGGGCGAAGAAAATTTTCGATACGACTTCCAATTGACCAACTTTGGCCTCAAAATCAAACGTTTCTCCATTTTTTCCTAGAGGGTGGGGGACGGAAGGTTCCGCCCGACTTTTGCAACCTTTTAACTTAGGGCCTATTCCTTTACCGGATTAAAGGGTTAATTATAATCAGACTAAACGGTTTAAAAATTATGCTGAAAAATGCCATTCCAAAACCTCCGGAAACGGACTTAACTTTTAGCGCGCTGCTTTTTAATCGGACTAAACGGACTTAACTATGCACGCTAATGTTAAGCGTACGTCGTGTTAAATCCGTTTAGTCCAGTGGTAGTTTTGGAATGGGGTCAGACTAAAATTAAGCCTCTGACTTATTTAACTCGTTTAGTCCGTTTAACTCGATTTGCCATTCCAAAACCTCGGACTAAAATAAGTCCAGTCCGTTTAATCCAGTAAAGGAATTGGCCCTTAATGTTTCTTGTTTGTGTCTTTCATGAAAGCATTTACATGTTCAAGTAATGCACCATGCATATATTCATTCCAATATTGTTTACAGTTTACACCATACGTTAATTAAATCTGGGGGGTGGGGGACGTTCTGGCATTTTGACTTGTTTGTAGCAAGTCAGTACAAAATGGCCGTGTTTGATCAAACCAATTAGCGATTTTTGAATGTTTTGGCTCAACTTTAGGTAAAAATTGCATAAATTTGATAGAAATACGCATGTTTAAACGCCTGTTTAGTATAATTTTTGCTTGCCCCTGTACCGTGGTTCTAATTTTGTTTGCCATTGTACCAAAACTAAAAATCAACAACCCAATAATCTTGCCCTTCCGTGTTGAACAGTTGTTTACTTACAGTATAGTTGTTTTAGTTATAGTACAGTACAGTACAACTGTATAGTTGTCTGTCGTCAGAATATAGCGTCTGGGTGCTACCGTCTAGTAGAATCCTTTACAGTCTAAGAATTATAGACGATAATGTGGTTCGAGGAACACTATCAGCTTTGACATTGACGGACCATTGACACTTTTTCCTGCTCACTGGCTGCGCCGACACAGAAATCATTACCTGTGGGCCTGAACTTATGTACTCAGAAGGGTCGAGCCTGAAAATATTTGCCCGGCATTAGGCCAACCCTGAGTAGGAAAGACAGCGATATCGTTTTAAGAAAGTCACGTATAGATAGGTTTTTGTTTAGGTTTGGGAATTAACTGCCAACAATGTCATCATGATTTCAGCCATCGGCAATGATGGACCGCTTTATGGGTAGGTACTCCAGTATATTTTCTCCTAAATTTGTATTTTTTCGAAAAATCTTGATTCGTGAAAGTCGTGATAGTGATTTTCTATCCTACAGCGTGGTCGTGATGCAATTGGAGAAAAAATTGGTAGCTACATCAATCCGGCTCTTTGTGTGTGTTTACTCGTGCTGTGCAAAAAACAGTAATATGATGTAAAAAACATTTATAAAAGTCAAACATGAGCCCACTGTCGTTACACAACAGAAGAGCGCTGTATTTTATCAGACATTTTTAAGTCATACGTATCAGGCAGCAGGTTTAACATCGAGTGGAGTAAAGCTTAAGGAAAAGCGACGCGTTGGTTGAGAGTTAGACTATAGTGGCTGAGTTCAACTTAGTCAAAAATATCGTATTATGACTGAAATACGACTTTTCTTTCAACAGGTTTCTTGAGTCGACACTAAAGTCTTATCTAAATTGCATGAACCCTGAGACAAAACAGGTGGCGTGATTTTTGTGACTACTCGCTGTACTGATGCGTGCAATTCATTCTTAATGAAATAATATACTCGTAATGAAATCATGTGTTTATTTTTGTCTCAGGATTCAGCATTTTTTGGTCAGTCTTTAGTTTCTAAAGCCTAGTTCATAGTAGTGCGGAACTGTCCGTAGTTGTCCGTGTCCGAGTCCATGTCCGTGTCCGGAAGCTTGTCCGTAACATTTGTCCGTGTCCGCAGCAGCATAACTCATACTTCTACGGACACTCTACGGACACTGAGTATGCATAATAAAATAACGCCTACACATTCTGCAGAGTACCAAGCGTGTAAAAATGCAAGCTTGGAAAAATCAATAAAAACGTTCTAAGCACACTAAAGTGAAGCTACTGAGCTGAAATTACGACCAATGTAACAAAATTTTGCATTACGCGGAGGAATTTTATGTACACGCACGTACACGTGACTATAAAGGCTATAATCTGATTGGCTAATTCCTTACGGACACGGACAAAAGTTGAACTGAATTCAACTTGCCTTCCGGACATCCGGACAGCCTTTACGGACACTCACGGACAAGTTCTTACGGACATCCGGACAACAATGTGAATCAAGCTAGTCTTACGGACACGGACACGGACTCGGACACGGGCAGCCTTTACGGCAACTATGAACCCGGCTTAAGTCTTTTTTAGCACCTTAAATAATCCGGCAGATCAGATGGACGTTATCGGGGTTGGGGGAATTAATTTTGAGGATCAAATTGCCAAATTCTCGTCTCGCGGAATGACCACATGGGAACTACCAGGTTGAACGCTGGGTCTACATTGTGATGTTCTTATTTTTATATTAAAAGTTTAATTAACTTTAATACAGCTGACACCTGTGTCATTTAGCATGTACAATTTTAATTTTTTTGACTGAGTGATCGAAAATTCAAATTATTGCTAAATTGAAACTATTTGTCACGTGATCAAGTATATATCTGGCCTTGTTTTTACAAGCACTTTTTTGGATTTCTTTTTAGGATAGTGGATACCACTGCGACCAGCAATATCTAATTTGTGAAGAGGATCGCTTTTTGTGTTTTCGACTGATGTGTTTAGTGGTATAGTTTTTTCGAAACCCGGAACTAAACAGAACTGAGGCAGTCATTGCTGGGTGTACTTTAGAGCAGTGGAGAAAATAGAGAATATATTGTAATACGATTTATTATGCAATATTATGCAACCCGATACTGCAACTATGACCCGACTGGTAAGTTTTCCCTGGTGGTTTCAGGTGGTTATGGTCGCCTGAAACCGGACATTGTCAGCTACGGTGCTCACGTTTATGGCTCTAGTCTGAATGACGGCTGTCGACCACTGTCTGGGACCAGTGTAGCTTCTCCTGTTGTGGCTGGAGCGGTGGCACTGCTTGCAAGGTTGGACTTCCGGATGGATGCTTACGTGTTTAAAACGGAAATTTTGAACTGCATTGCATATTATATTAATCTGTAAAACGTATGTGCTAGTGGAAGAGGACATGGTGTTTGGTGGGGACTACGGTTGATGTATGGGCAGGTTTAAATTATGGTCAATAATGATGTAAATTCATGCAGGTAGCAGGTGTCCAACTTTCTCAACAACCGACCTTTAGCGTAGCAGTGGTGCAACACTATTTGTTTTTGTTCTTCTGTTTGTTTTTATTATTTTTTCTCTCTAGCAAGACATTGTGAGGAGTTTTTGTCCGATCTTACGGGTGCATTTTTGTTTGTTTATTTCATTCAAACTGTTGACATTCATCTTTTGGCTTCTACGTTCTTTGGGTATAATATTATACTATTCTAACAAGGTTGGTTGGACACTTTCAGTGAATTTCTGCCAAACCAGCCTGTGGTTTTCCTATTTCAGCTCAGTGAAGGATCGCAGCAAGCTCAATCCGGCGGTCATGAAGCAAGCACTGATTGCCAGCGCCGAAAGGCTGCCGAGCCCAGCCAATATGTTTGAGCAGGGTCATGGAAAGGTCAATCTCATACGAGCTTATCAGTATCTGCAAAGCTACACCCCCCAGGCCACTCTCAGTCCCAGCTATCTGGACCTCACCGAGTGCCCCTATATGTGGCCCTATTGCTCTCAGCCAATGTACTACACTATGATGCCCATGGTGGTCAATGTGACCATATTCAATGGCATGAGTGTGGGGGGCCGTATTGTGGAACAGGTTAGGTATATAACTAAGGCACGATCAATTTTGTCGCTGCTATTTTTGTGCAATTTTGTTGCTGTATTTGTGTTTGCTTCTACAGAACATTTAGTAGCATCGGACTCAATGCATATTGGAGTTTGAGCATAAATATTGTATTTTTCTGTTAGATTGTGGCAGGAAGCACTGGAAAATTGAATGCTTGCTGGTTTGGTCTTGTGTTCATGAAAAATTGTGCTACCAAAAAAGCACATCCTAACCTGTGATGAGCATACATTAACATGGGGGTCCAATCTGGGGGGGGGGTCCTGTACCGTCATTGACTACCCTTGTACTAAGTCAGACAAAAAATGACCTTTTTTGGCGAAAGATTCCGATTATTTTAAAAAGATGTGGCCAAAATACCTATTTTTGGCGCAAAAATTAACAATTTTTGAAAATTTTGACCAAAATCTAGGTAAAAATTACACAAATTTGATAGAAATGCCCACATTTAAAAGCAAATTTTATACAAATTTTGGTTGCCCTTCTACCTTGGATCCAATTTTGCTTGCCCTTGTACCGAAATCAAAAATCTGGGGGGGGGGTCCCGGACCCCCCCCCCAGACCCCCGCGTGTTAAGCTGTGGTGATGAGTATGAGATTGCATGTTTAACATTGAACTGGACGTAATCCGTAATCCTCTAAATAGTATTTTGAGATAGCAACAGTAGACCCCAATTCTAAACTCCTGGGTAGCAGTAGAGCAGCTTGAGCGATCATGATATTATTCTCAGCTGTACCCGATATTGCCAACGATTTGAAGATAATGCCATTTATACATTTTTAAAATGCCGGTCTATCGTCTAACTTCCAACATAAACGTCTCCGCTAGGCACTGTAAAGCCGTCAATTGTTTTTATCTCTTCAGCCAACCTGGCATCCGTATTCGGACCGTAACGGTCATTTGCTGCAAGTCAACTTCACCTACAGTCCTGAGCTGTGGCCTTGGGCTGGCTATTTTGCCATCACGCTGAGTGTTAGCTCTGACGCCGAGCACTTTGAGGGCGAGGCGTCGGGTCATGTCAGTCTGATTGTTCAGTCGGAAGAGGCTGATAAACTGAGTCCAGAAGAAATGGGCAAAGACAACGGTCAATTTCAAACTGAACTAAGCTTACCGATCAAAGTGAAAATTGTGCCCAAACCTCCGAGAGAGTAAGTTTGGTTGTGGGGCAACTTTTATCGAGAGTAAAGTCCAAGTGTGAAAAAATGTTTTGTTGGTAGAATTCATTTTTTTATCTTGTTTTTTCTATTGAATTTGCGGCCCAAGTGTAGTGTCCTACACTGGTAACTTTGTTGCAAATTTGCCAACTTGGTCAACTTAAATGGCCAACTTGGCCAACTTAAGTTGGCCAACTCAACTTGGCCAACTTGAACATCCGATACTTTGACTATTTGAAATGAAGTCAAGTTCTAATCCTCTAGTTAATTTTTTCAAGTTAGTTAATGAAAATGAAAATTTAAAATGTAAACTTCGAGATTTTAACTTGACTTTGTTTCAAATAGTGAAAGTATTGGATGTTCAAGTTGGCCAAGTTGGCCAAGTCAGCTGGCCAACTTGACCATTTCTCATAGCACAAGACCAGGACGGTGTGCCCCCAGATGTGCCCTCAAAATTTTAAAAAAAATTTTAATGTCTTTTCAGATTCATTTATTTCTCATCATCCCACATTTAGTCAGAACAGTTAACAATTCTTCGAAACAAAACTAACTATGTATATACATCAACTGATTAAGTTGGCCAAATTTGGCCATGTAGGACACTACACTTGGGCCGAATTTGCGGACATCGAAGAACCTTGGGGTATGCCTTTCATTTCCTATTCTACCTAATATGCTGAAATTAACTTGAAAATAGTGTATGTGTGTGCAATAATGTATTGTCCAAAGTTAATGACTCACCTTCTAATCGATTCTTGTTTTGCGCACGGTATTAAAAAATTAAATGTATTTAAGCATATTATATAAAATAGATTTGTGAAGTAGCACGTGGGATTTAAAGATAATCACTGTTTGTTTTGATTATCTTATTGTATTATGAAACGATACGGTGGTTGTTTTTGTCTGAAATTATAACTCGGCGAAAATGTAAAAAATCCCAGTCTTATCTAGATTAGGGATTATTGAGTCATTGACTATGTGACAGAGACTTGAAGTTTCGAATTAGTTCACACTATAGAAAGATGTATAATTTCGGAATTCAATTCAAACAGCGGTCTTCCTTACTGATCAGTTATTTTTTTCAGAAAACGTCTTCTATGGGACCAGTATCACAATTTACGATATCCGCCCGGGTACTTTCCAAGAGACAATCTGCGCATGAAGGCGGACCCATTGGATTGGTAAATTAAAATAGCAAAAAGTTTTTTAGCCTTTTTATGCCATCTTTTTTCATAGAATTAGTCTGTTTAATACTATGGAAATCACACACACACATACACACACACACACACACAATTACACAAGTTGGCTTATCCTTTTCATTATTTCAATAATGAGAGACTTGACCACTGAAGTGATTTTGACCAGTAATTGGTAAACATGATCAATAAATTGTAATTATCATAATTGTAATCAATACTGATGTAGGAATTTGTTATATCTACTGATTGTTTGCATATAAAGAATTTAGTGAAGGTTTAGGCTTACATAAAATGACCTACCCTGTAGGGGTTAATGTTTCAATTATTTTGCGTCCTTTAGGAATGGTGACCATATCCATACCAATTTTCGCGACCTCTACGAGCATCTACGGAAAGATGGCTACTATGTGGAAGTTCTAGGAGCGCCATTTACGTGTTTTGATGCTGATAATTATGGTGTGTTTGTATTTTATATTATTTAAAAGTTTCATACTTGAAGAAAGGACGGCTACCTAGATCAAAAACTTAGACAGTCAAAATTTCTTTATTTTTTAATTTATGTTACTTCCTGCCGAAATTTTGTCTCTGATAAGAATATTTAAGCTTGAAGATGCACTTTTGGTTCAGTGCGTTTGTCAGTGTATTTACGTAGACAAAACTTCAAAAAGCCGCCGATAAGTATATGACTTGGATGGGTCTATCATAGACAAGAATATGACCAATTAAACTGGAACGTGGCATAAGAAAAACTAGCATATTATATTATGTATATAAGCTCAATACCGTATGATGTGGATATTTAATGTGCGTTTTTAAGTTCAAATTGTGAAAAATGACAGTTTGTTCGAGTCAAATTCGAGCCAAATTTCAGAGACTTTCCGTTTGGAGTCACTTCTCACACCGTAGGCAAAAATTAAAAAGATGAAGCATAGAGGTTGAGATATGATGACATTAGGGTAATGTCAGGAAAATTGCTTCATTAGTACAAGCAAAAATTTCGAGTAATGGGACGCTTTTGTGTACACAGCAAACTGTGTGTTGTGCCTAGGATTAACACGAAAAACAGAATTTTTAGGAGCTCCTAGCCGTCTAACTAAAAAGTAGCAACAGCGTTAGTTCCAGTTTTTCACATTAGCGATACGCTTTTACGGGGTCTACCTTGTGCGCAAATTTGATGAAAATCAAGAACAACCAAAGACATTTTTAGTTATACACGTAGCTCCCTCAATTAACGCTGTTAACGTTCGGTTTCGAGTAATAGAGTAAGGTCACAGTTCAGTTTTCAGTTTTTTTAAATCAAAGTGTATCTTTACGGACTGTGGAAAGGCTGGGCGAGTTCTGGTATATTTGATCACTGCTGTTAGGCTAGCACCGGGATAACGCCATTTATATCTAGGGTTACATTTTTGTGTGAAGCTATCAAATCTAATTCATTCGGTTCAATTTCGTATATGGTCCATGGAGCGATATATAATATATAATATATAATATATAATATATATATATATATATATATATATATATATATATATTTATCTGTATCTATCTGCATTCCTCTTTTTTCGTAATCCTTTCTTTCTCTGCTTTTTTACTTCCTTTTCGCGCATGTCCTTGACAATACCAATTATTTTGCTATTTGTTACTAAGTACTTATTAATTCTAGCGTTTGATGATGATATTCTTTAGTATGCTCTTTGTCAATTACATATATATTGGTCTGTCAATTACATAAATAAATTGGTTATTTATGTAGCCCACTTATAAATAATGCAGTAATGAGATAATTTTGATTTGAAACTAATAGTTTTCTTGGATTAGCAATCAGTGAATTAAATTTTAAGTATCCAAAAAAAATTTTACTGACAAGAAGTTATTAGATTGATCGTTAATCCGTTATCATTACCTTATTTAGAGTTATTCTGCTTAATTAACTGCTTATGGTTACATACGTATTAAAATTTGCTAAGTGGTTGTTGTTACATCCCAATTTTGATAACAAAATTAGATTGTTTTGTCGAATAAGCATATTTCGATTCCAAAAGGTGCTTTAAACTGGATAAAAATAAACTACAGGAAATATAGCTACGTACTATGAAAAATTATAGCTAACTACATTGCAGCTGAAGATAATATTGCAGCGGACAATTTTGAAAGGTATTATTCTAAACTTCCTCTGAAGATGTGTGTCAAGTACCTTACTATACTATATAATTACCTTACTATACTATATAAACTTTCTTGCTTAAAAATAATTACGATAATAACTCAGGATTGGCTCAAAGCAGAAACGTCATTTTTACGTTATCAGATAGCCAACAGCGTGGCCAAAAATATTTCTATTCAAAGTCAGTTCGTAAAGAAAACCGTTTGGCCGCTACACCGGTTTGAAAAAATACAACAATTTCTTACATTTTCGGGCTCGAACCTCAACTACGAATTACAATGAATGTAAGATGATACTATAGTGTCATTTAATACCAAAATATTCAGACCGTCATAACTTGTCTCAACGTTAACAACGTAAAAACATAAAACTGACGCCTTTCAACTCAGAACAGTGGTCGCTTTTGAATGATACCTCACTTAAGGTGGTAGTTACGTTTTCGAAGTTTTTGCAATAATTCAAAAGTTGCTTGATCGAACATAATCAAATTTGGCACGAACATTGCGAATGCAAATAACAATATTTCAGCGAATTTTGACATTGATTCAAACTTTTACGGCTAATTTATAGCCCAAAAACTGGATTTTTCGTGTATTTTTTGAGGACTTACAAAATTGTATGCAAATTTTTGTGGCTCTCACACTACTCAAAAACGCGATTTAAAAAAGGTCTAACCCATTTTATTTTAAGAATATTTTTAGCTAAACTATTACATATTTCTGTTAGTCGTTCTAGGCGATCTGTAACTTTGAAGTCTTTTTACCTCAATTCTGACTTCTCATGCCAATATCACAAACTACCAATAATCACTTGGCACCATAATTTACATACATATAGTCCCTTATGCATTTATTATACTCGCAAAATTTGGTTAGTATATGTCACAGCAGCCAAGAGCATTGGCAGTGTTAATAAACCCCTTCAAAAATTGCAATTTTTCTTCAGTCTCCTGAAACGTCATTTTTTATTCTTTTGTCCGCCATTTTTTCAACGGGTACGGGCAAACTGTGCTTAATGTAATATTAGCTGGCACCAATGAGGCCCTATTTAACTAAATTAAAAAATTTTAAATAATCCGTCATTTCTGAGCACAATGAGTGATTTCAGTTGAAGTAACAAATACCGTGTTCAGTTCATAAGAATGCAAAGAAAGCATACTTGACAGTAGCCAAATAAATTTGCCTTGTACCTTTTTCGAATTGAGCGAAAAGGTTGATTAGTTTTTTAGTTACAGCCTACCAAAGTCATAAAAACTGCCGTTTCTTGACTTTTTAGCAAAATTTGAGGCGAACTTTTGCTCATTGTAAAAACATGCTAAATTATTACGTTTAGCACTTTCATAACACATCAACGTGCCTTTAGTATAAATTGCTTGACTGTATGCTGAATATTTTTACCACAGTGACGAAATAACGAAATACGAGAAAAAATGCAAAAATGTGAGCTGATAAGCTTCACCAAAATAGTCAGCGTGCACACTATGAGTAACATCGACTGTAGAAAAATTGTAATTTTGTTAAAAATAAGTGGGTTAATAATATGCAAAAGACCGCTTGTAAATTAATTTAGTAATTGCTGCAAAATAGAACTTTGAAAAAAGCTGCGAAAACGTAGCTACCACCTTAACGTATACCACTCACCACAGATGTACATGGGGGGTCTGGGGGAGGGCAAGCCCGCCCCAGATTTGAAATTCCGGGACAAGCCCCCCCTCAGATTTGACGAGTCGGGACAAGCCCCCCTCTCTGAAACCCCAAAATCGCTTCAGATCGCCGTAAAATGCTTCAACAATGACCAAAAAAACCAAAAAATCGCTAAAAATATTGAAATTTCGCAAAAATTTCCCATTTTTAGGCAAAAATTGGAAATTTTCGCGTTTTTGGGACAAAATATCGGGACAAGCCCCCCTAAAATTTCGGAAATTTCGGGACAAGCCCGCCCCAAACCGAGACCCCGTGTACATGTATGATACTCACGTATAAACGTTTAAATTTCCAAATCTAAATTATGACGCAGACTTAACGTGAATTTACAGGGCCAAGTCACCCATCATTTAAAAGCTCTCTAAATGTGCTTACAAATGCTGCTAATATTATTGTAGTATCTCTACGCTATCGAAAGTTATGGCCCCTTAATCCCATTGCTAAGGGGCTGACTACACGAATCACACCATGTCTGATCAAATCTCAATGCCCAGGCTAATTTTTTTCAGCGTTAAATTTTTTTTTGTTAAACCATAAATTTTCATCAGGAATAATTGAACAAGTCTAACCTAGACGCGCTAGATTTGTAATAATTACTTAACTTATAATAATAACTTTATAGCTATAATTTATTAACGATATTCTCATAATTTGTTATGAGCGTTCGTAGTGGCTCACATTCACTCTGTGGCACTGCGGTAATATCAATTTATACGGTTACCCCAGGAAATGTTGAAAGACTAAAAGACTTATAGTGCTACGCGTAGTCGTAAATAAGCGGAGACGTAGCTCTTGTAACGTACTGATGATGGTTTGGGTCTGCAGACTTCTCCTGTATGCATAATTTTAGGCCAACCGCCAAACTAACCTCAGTTGTAGAAATTTTTAGGATTAGGACTAGCTATAGTTTAAAACAAAAACGCTAACTAGACATACGAGCAGATAAGGGGCCATGGTTTAGTGGGGAAAAAGATTGTGCCCATACAGACTTCTTCTGTTTCTGCTTTGGCAACATCGATCCATTGGTCATAGTTCCAGGCCACATTATAGACGCCCAGTTTGCTGTAGGAACTCCAAAGGCTTCACGCCCCTGTTTAAGACCGCTGCCAAATTCGGAGCGAACTCACCCAAAAAGACCACGCCTTACAGACTGCAAAAGTGAACATATTCTACTGTAGTTGGACGGGCGCTGTTTGACGGAGAAGCATCGTTACTTAAGATTAGATACACTGTTTGCATAGAAAGCATACATGTTTGAAGGGAGAGATTGGGCCCCCCCAAATTGAGGAGCCGCGAGAGGGCCCCCAAAATTTTAAAAAAGGGCCTTTTTTGCGAAATTTTTGCAAAATTTGGCAAAATTTAGGGTATTTTTGGTCGATCAGGGGGGAGGGTCCCCAAAATTTGGACAAAGTTTTAAAAAATGGGCCTTTTTTGCGAAATTTTTATACAAAATTTGGCAAAATTTAGGGTATTTTTTGTCGATCAGGGGGGAGGGTCCCCAAAATTTGGCCGGAGACTCGAAGAGGCTCCCCAAAATTTTGACTCTTGTCACATGTATGATAGAAAGAGTTTATGCCACCCCCTCATTACGGTGTTACGTAACACTGCACAAATAGAGGGTATGGAAAGGCAGCTTGAACATGTATAAGACACGTTTTCAAAGAATCTTTATCCATCTTCATGAAGTTGCTTTTTTTTGTTTCAGCTGCCTTGCTTCTTGTGGACAGTGAGGAGGAATTTTTTCCGGACGAAATTAAAAAACTAGGCCGAGATGTTGGCGAGCGAGGTCTGAATCTGCTTGTGTTCGCGGACTGGTATAATCAGTCGGTCATGGCCAAAGTGAAATTCTTCGATGAAAACACACGGTCAGTCCGTTGGCATCTGAGTTTTTTTGCGAGTATACCACTTTTTTGCAATAATTGTTTGGTTTTTAGGATTTTTTTGTGTGGAATATAATATACGTGTGCGCTTTGCCTTTACGTAGTTTTGCCTTCCGATTAAATTTACTTGCTTTGCTTTATTTACTTGCTTTGCCTTCCGATTAAATTTCAATGTAAGATTATTGAAATAGTGTAGACAGTATGTCAAATTGAAGTACGTGACAGTACGTGCTGGGTAAAAACGGTGTCTAAAAATTAGTCTGAACAGAATCGAGATAAAAAAATACACTTCGAGGTCACACATATAATATGATATAAGTGTACGATTTTAGTTGAAATTTTTTGCTGAAAGCGGAAATTTATGTGGTGTTTTTTAACTTGAAGACACTCTTCAAAAATTTTTCGATCTATCGTTCTTAAGTTCTTTCAGTCTGTGCTAACTAAAGCTGCGCTTAATTGTCGTGCTTTGGTTCTTTTCATACTGAGCATTGTATACAGTTTGTGTACCAAGCTGCTACTGTATGGTTCAGTGCATGTCATTGAAACGCCAACTAGCGTCGCTTTGAGCAATCGATTTCAAATACAGATTTTAAATTACAGCTACTTTGAATGTCAAAATTGTATCACGTGATAGAATTAATTATATGTCATTACTATGATTCTGAACTTGTCATAATATTATTGATGAAACTGTCATGATGCTGGTGTGGATGTGAAATCAAATTATTTTTTTCTACCAATAATTAATGTGACACTAACAGGTTGTTTCTCTAGTAGCTATGGAATTGGACGATGTTTTACTGGCAGTCATAAAGACATTAAGTTTAAGAATAGCATCTTTTTCTGGAGAATATGTTTCTGTTTTTGACTCGGACACTAACAATAAAAAACTTCCTTCAAGTAATTGAGCAGTGGCCATTGACTGTTAATGACTGTCCAAAATTAGCCTGACACACTACACGTCAATACGACTGAAATAGACACTCTGTCTCTTAAAGTTGAAGTCGTTTTTCATGCGTAATGCCAGCACATTGTGCTTCTATCGAAAAAGAACATCTAGCAGAAATCGAACTAGAAAAACAAAATGAAGATACATCCAGAATAATGAATTACGCTTAGACTTCAGAACCATCCAATTCGCTTGAGCCCAAATAGCACGTGAGTTTACAAAGATGATCGATCTTTGTAAATAAAGAAAACAAAAAATTGGCAACAACAAAAAAATTTGCATCGGCCCAGAATCGAATTGTGCACCTATGGATTATGAAAACCACGCTCTAACCAATTGAGCCATGGATGCTTATCGAACACAACACAGTATTGTCACGTTCAAGTCAGCCCAGTGTGGGTAATAAGAACGTGCCGGAGGGAACAATGCTCGTCGCGTTTGCTGTAAAGAAATATTTTCCAAAAAATCATAAACAACGTTGTTATCCAGTTTCCTTTTGTTCAGACATTGGTGGCAGCCCGAGACTGGAGGGGCGAACATTCCTGCTTTAAATGATCTCTTGGCCCAGTGGGGCATCACATTCAGGTCAGATATATTCCGTGCAACATTGCGGCTTTAAGTTCCAAAAAAGAAATATTTAGCTGTATTACTCAAAATACAGTCTTTCTATGGTATACTTATACTTATTGACCATTCATATTGTTTCAAGCGGCGGGCCATCGAAAAAACGGTACTTATTAAAGTACAGCATATACACATTTATTTATCAAACAATGCCTGCGTTCACAACAGGTATATACCAGTTTCAGGAAAGGAAAGGAAACAAAGTATCTTCTAGTTCTAACTGAGTGGTGATTTTTGGTAACTTTGATGCTGTATATATACTTTAAAAAATATGTTCAGAACCGGTCATTTTCAATTACGTTTGCCAATTTTTTCAGTGACGGCGTGTACGAAGGCGACTTCAAGCTAGGCAGTCATGACGGTGCGTTATACAGACTATAATTTTAGAAAATTTAAAAGTTGAAGCTTTGTTTTTTTCAGTATGCAAAGTTATTCATTTTGGAAGTTGAAAAATCTAGGTCGGAACAGATTTTTCGACTTCGACTCCTCCAGCGTGATTTTGCTTGTCAGCGTTTTTGCTAAATATTATTGTTTTGTCTGGTGATGATATAGGCACAATAAAATTATTTAGTCTATCTTCTTCTGTTCAAGACTTAGTTTAGGCAAAGAAACGGTTCAAATTTTCGTGTCAGCCATGGGTGTTTTTTCATTTGTTTAGTCTACTACGCCTCTGGCAGCAGCATAGCCCAGTTTCCCAAGGGCGGCCCGGGCGGGGGCAGTTGGTTGGGCCTGGCCAATCTCAAAAACCAAGCCGACGACGTGGTGGAGGGCTCGGCGCCCCTGGTTGACAGTGTGCCCATTCTGGGACTCTATGATGCCCAGATCAGCCAGAAACTGCCCCTTTCGGCGGCCCTTGACGGCTTGAAACTGCCCCAGCCCCATGGGCGAATAGCCGTCTATGGGGATTCCAATTGTCTGGACTCGGCACACTTGCAGAAGGACTGTTTCTGGCTGGTAGATGCTATGCTGAAATATGCAAATGAGGCTGTGATTGCGGACCCCCTGAGATCGGATCTGATCAATGGGATGGGACGGTGGGATAAAGGGAAACTGGATCAACGACCGTCTAGACCTACAGGTAGAGTCTAGGTCGTACTGGTGCTAGATTTTGTAGTAATTGATAGGTTTTTGTTCATTCAGAGTCTTATTATGTTTGGCATCCTATTTCTGTGTTTTGTCTCGGATCTTGTGCCATAAACTGTTGAATTTCTCACCAAATGCCTAAGCCTGAACCCTATTCTAAGGGCAAACAGTGCGAACCTGAAAATGTGTAACCGTCACAATATGTTGTCATAGAAAGGGTGCAAAAGATCACCCACTTTTACGAATTTCGAATTTTCCATAGGCGAGTTATCCTAGGCAATTTTCTAAAATTTTAGCTTGATCAACCTATACATTATATTAATTGTGTCAGACAGTTCCGTGGTTTTTTTTCATTGCACATGTTGCTGTTTCAGGCAACAGTTTTGCCAAATACTCCAAGGTGATCAGCAGCTATGACAGTGCTCAGAAACTGTTGGAGTACCGAGCCCTGCCCCAGTGTCCCAGACCCAAGTGGGCCGAAGCTAAGCCCGTGAACAGGACTGACGCCCCAAGGTCAGTTTTGGTAAGTATAATCCGGCGACTGTATCAACCGTGAGAGCCCTTTTCGGTGAGACTTGACAGAATCAGGCAACTTTTTTAGGTATTAACTCGACGCAGTTAAGTTTAGCCAGTATTCTGTCCCGACGTGAACTTGATTATTCCGGAGGAGTATATGCACAATAGCTCGGCGTTTACTGGCTTGAAAATTGTGACCAGCCTCATGCATTTAAGGGGGTAATTGCGTTTTTAGGTGTTTTTTTAAAAAGCCATAGCTCAGCGTTTACAAATTCAAATCACAAGCGGTCTTTTGCATTAGGTAGAACAATATATTTCCTAAATGTATGCCATGCCTTGAAATTTAACCTGTGATTTTCTTTCCAGTATAAGCGACTAAAGAAAGGTCCTTTCCAAAATAATAAATTTTTTTACAAAAGTTTGCGCCACAGCTCTGAATCATACGATTACCTGTTGGGGCTGAAAGTTGGTAAGGTTTTTGACATGTTTAAAATCCCCAGGCATGTCCCCCACTTTTTTAATAACTAGTCAATTTACTGAGAAAATAGCTGAAAGGCAAACGCACCGAAAATTTAAGATATTTTCTTGTAATTAAAACCCTCTAAAAATGTCCACAGGTGAAATTTCAAAAAAGTGAGAGACATGCGTGGGGATTTTGACCTTTACAATACTGTCCCAAAAATTTATACTCAGGCGTCACTTATAATTTGAGTACTGGTGGCGCAAAGTTTACATAGAAATCACAAAAACCTCGAAAACGCAACTACCACCTTAAGCCTTATTTTGCCATCTTTAATCTTCTTTTGTTTATTCATTTTTTGTCATAATTTTCGGATATTTACTTTCCATGTTAGTTTTGACTTTTGAGTACTTCTTGCTTGGTCCTATACATTTTATTCTAGTATTAGTAATAGCAAGAGTACATAGTGGGATATTTTGCGTTGCGTATTCGCGTTGCGTGTTTTGCATATTTTACATATTTTGTGCTCTGCATTGGACGCAAGCCGGATGGCATATAATACGAAGTGTCATGCTCTTCCTATTATGTACTCTTGGTAATAGAAATGGAAATTCACTCCGTGCCATAGACTCAATTTCGAGATTAGCTGCACGTGGAAAACTTATCCGTAATTTTTTCGGATTAAGTGTTATTTTTGACGCTTAGCTATTTTATTTTTGTAAAAATACTAATTACAGTATACAACAAATTAAGAAATTATTTTTGTTATTGGAAAACTTCCGAGTCAATTAACCTAAAATTAGAGACTAATTTACTGCTAATATGAATTTGAAACAACAAGCTTGCATGCGCCAGCCAGTTATAACCGTAATTAGGTTGACTATAAGCCTAAATATATAATCATAAATTAACCGAACAGAACTGTGCAAGGCTTATGTAAATTTAGTTAGACAAATTACCACATAAATAACTAAATGGCATTTTGAATTGAACCTAATCAGTAATTAACAAAAAGCTGATACGAAAGATAAGCTAACTTAATACATTCACTATTAGTAAGGGTGGATTTCAGTAAGGTGTTTTTACTAAACCATTGGTTTTACGTACGTTTAGCACATAATTGCAGTACGAAATATCGAATGATTCGTTACGAATTTCGTAGATTTTCTTAAACCATTGGTTTAGATAAGTTGACATCACGGTTTTTTTTTTGCTCAAATTTGTGCTCATTTGAGCATTGGAACATAAAAATGAGCATTGAAAAATAAAAATGAGCATCGAATGAGCATTGTTGCTATTGCCCCAAGACGTCACCAGGATAAAAAATTGAGATTCTGAAAAATTTCCCAGAGTCATGTTACACAAGTGTCCGCCCCTTTAGTTTTTCCGGTGGGTCGGAACTCGGAACTTTTTTCGGGATGTCCCAGATCTTAAAATAAGATCTTAAAATATTGTTTCTCTATTTATGTTGCCAAGTAGGGAAGTTCTTGACCATTACTGTATTTTTTATAGATTTTTGTCTCAGCTTATGTATCCAGTAGTCAGTATATCAGCCTAAGGGCGTAGCCACGTGAAGAATCCCCCTGTTGGATTGGCGAAACAAAAAAATTTTCACAGTGCTCGAAGTTGCGCACAGAAATGCTGGTTTTTAAGCAAAAATGGCTTTTTCCTGCATGTTTCAAAGGTCTGTTTTCTTAAAAAGTCGGCATGTTTTATTGGTGGCTGCCGTCACTTTGCAAACTTGCTATATTTTCAAAAAATTGTCCTAGGCGCGATTTCTTTTTTCTCAAAATTCTGGTTACGTACGACCTGGATACAGGACGTATATATCAAAGGCGTACCCCCCCCCCCTTTTTGGTCAACTCATAACTCATAAGAAAATATCAACAAGGGTCCCCTCTTCGATTTTGGCTCGCCAAAATTCCGATACCTCTCCAATTGACCAAATTTGGTCCAAAAATCAAAATTTTCTCTAATCTTTTTCTGGGGGCTACCGCCCCCAAACCTGTGCAGCTCTGTGGCTTCCTATTCCTTATTGTTATCTTTCGTCGAAGCCTATGCATGTATACACGAGTACATTATGCTGCATTTGCATGTCTACACAGTACACGAGTATATTATGCTACATTTACTTGTGTAATACACTGTCTGATGGACGTTACCATCTTTTGTTTTAAAATTTGTCGGAAAATATTTCTGATACGTCTCTAGTTGACCACATTCGGTCTAACAATTTAAAAAATCGTCATTTTTTTTGTGGAAACTGCCGCCCCCAGACCCCTGCAGCGTTGTGGTAAAGCGTTTTATGTGTTAAATTTGACAAAAAGGGCAATTTAATCCAATACCAAAAATCGAAAAGTCATTCCCCTCCGGAATTTTTTTCTAAGTACGCCACTGAACACTCGCCCCACAAAATTTCTCAGTTCTACCTTGTGTTGTCTTCACTAAATACTTCGACTTGTAACGGTTACATACCTGTCATTTTAGCAATGCAACAGTGCAAAAAAACGTTTAAAATTTTTTGAGCATTCGAACTTAAAAATGAGCATCGAAATTTAAAAATGAGCACAAATTGAGCATTGGCCGTTTTGAAAAAAAAACCCTGGTTGACATTTCAAACCTGCAGCGCAGCAGGTCTCTGTTCTGCTGAAATTTCAACTGAGCTAAGCTAAACCAATCGTTAAAGAAAATCCACGAAATTCGTCACGAATCAGGCAATATTTCGTAATGAAATTACCTGCAAATCATGCAAAACGTACGTAAAACCAATGGTTTAGTAAAACCACCTTCGTGAAGTCCACTCTTACTGTCTAAAAACAACAACAGGCCAAAAGCCAGCGAAACAATATAGTGTTTAATAAGCTTGATCTCGAAATATTCGTCAACGTGGCAGCAGGACCGTTTTGTCGGAGACCATTAATTGATACTTTCATGTAATGGCGTCAACATTTTTTGAAGGCAGCTCTCCGGTAATGTGTTTTGACAGTCTTTACCCCCTGAGCGATGAAAACTTCCCTAAATTTAGCAAAATTTGAATTCAGCTCAGATTTTTGGAAAAACACCTAAAAACACACGAAAATGAATTTTTAGGGCAGACGACATCACCCCTTTCATACATGTTTTATGTATACGAAGACTACTCGAGATTGAGTTAAAATATTACCCTGAGTTAACATTATCAATTTTGCCTCAGTTTCGATTTTCATAGATATTTTAACTTCGGGGGGGGGGGGGCAGAATTTAATTTACTACCATGCAAAATTTTATGGGATTAAAATTAGCGGCCCGTTTAGGTTTTGTTTATAAGATCGAGAGTGGAAGTTGACAATAGTTGCCTTTTCGGAGTCTCGTGTATTCACCGACTAATTTGGACAAAAAACTTTTCATCTTTTTTTCCTATTTTAGTCGATACAAACTTCTGTCCAGTGATGATCTGGGTGGGGAAAGTCGCATCGCCGAGCTGCCATGGGACTTTTGGCTCAACCCGGACGACTATCACGCCCTCCCCTCCGGCGGCCATTTAAAGGCCCAGCATCTGAAACATTACGGTGCCGAGCAATCATTCGCCACAACGGCAAAGCGATCTCGTCTAGCCTTATATGCTTACTATATTGCTGTGCTAATTGGCAGACAAAAATTACTAGCTATTCCACTGTTGGCTCTCTGCTTTACTGTACTCTGTCTGCTCTATGGTATGCTGTGCTCTCGAGGCGGCCGACTACGGTGGCTCAGGCCTCGCGGCCGCTCAAGAGTACTGCGTAGGTTACCGTGGTTGCTGTCAAATGCTTTATCATAGTAGCCTGTAAATGTTTGTGTCGGTGGGTTTTCTTTATAAAAAAAAGTTTGATGGGTCATGAGGGTGAAGGAATGATTTTTGCAATTTTAAGACTTAGACCCAAGTATTTGCCCCTAATTTATTGTTAACGTTGATGTATAGTTAAATGTCACAAGCTCAGAAGTAGACAGGGATTTAAGGTCGATTGACGCCCAATTCGATCCTCCTGTACAACTTTCACTGACAGACCCTTCATACCTAAAAGTTTACACCCTTGTCCATGACCACCCCCCTAGGTCGCAAGGCGACGGCCAATAGCTGCTGGGAATGCCCCTCAATTTGGCTAAATTTGGGACAAAACCCCTCTCCAAATTCAGACCCTGTTTTCATATGCAATCGCAACTCGCAAGCGGTTAAATTTGTGATGTAACTGTAACTGTAACCCAACTGCCTGATAGGTATCTGTTTAGCTGTGATTGTATTATGTTTTGGCGTTTCTGTTTTCGTAATAATAGCTGTTCAACGTTACATTGTTGACTCTTTGTAAATAGTATATGTTTGTTAAATATGCTGTAATTTGTGCAGTATGGATAATGGCACATTATATAAATAAATTCATTTCATAATATTGTTCGTCTGTGAGTAGACATGAGTATAAGAAACAAGCAGCAGTTTCATGCAAATTTTTTTAGCAATTTTCAGCTATTACCAGTCAGTACTTACACTAAGTTTGTCCCTGCCGCGCAATATTCTCGAATACTTGATAGTATTTTTCAAAAATGTTTCGAAATCTCAATTCGGCGAATGCTCTCCCCCGCCCAAAGCCGCACATGGACAACTATATTACATTAATTATATAGGTTTTGAATGCCAAGATGTTGTCAAAAATGAAAATTTGCGACGTGTATATATAATATGCATGTATCATTGGCAATCATAGGCAGCGATCACTCGATTTTTTAGTATTCATTCATTCATTAGTTAATAATTCATCTCATTAGAAATAATTATTTCACAAAACCACCTAATTCATTGTTGATTTTATGCCAGACGTCATGTCGCCCCTTCTTGAAATTTAAGCCAGAAATTTATGTTTTGGATTAGATACTGGAAATGTTTTGTTAAAAAAATGACAACACCGCCACACCACATCGAAATTATGGCCAAGGGGGCATCATAACTTAAAACTTCAAAACCCAACCTAATAGATTACTAAATATGAAAATTGCATTTGCAGCAATATATACATAACTTATACAATAATTAAATTAATATTTACAAAATTTGTACTACTGTTTTCATACAATTGTAAGCAACTTTTAAAAATAAGCCCCCGACAAACAAAAAATTGAACACGCAAATCATGCTAACTGCTTCGTGGCTAGCTTATGCCAAAAAGCAGTATAAGGACCTGCCGCCGCTGAGGCGGCGGCAGGAAAAAAGAATAGAGGCAATGCGCTGACAAACAAAAGTTTACTGCAAAAGTAATCTAGTGAGTGAGAAGAGTCAACGTTTGACAACATTAGGCTTGTTGCTCAGTAAAAATAAATCGCGAACAAAAGCAAGTTTAACAATATAAGAGTGCACAGGGGTGGACGCGGGTTGGGTTGGGTCGAAAAATTTGAGCCGTGGGTCGACCCGCGGGTACCTACTTCAGGCTGTTGGGTCGACTAATTTTTTTCCGACCCGCGAAACCTGAAAAATCACTATGTCGGCCTCCAATTTTACAGAACTTCGAGTACCGTGTAATAGTACCATTCGTTTAAGGTACATATTTAGCAATGCAAACGATGTAGGTACAGATGGGCACTTTGCAAATTAAAATTATTACATGGGCAACAGCTAAAAACAATTATTAGATAGGGTATGTCTATGGAGTGGTGGGTAAAAGTGGGTCGCGGGTCGGGTTTTACGGCGCGGGTTACCCACGAGTGTCAAGCCGCGGGTTGGGTTGGGTCGCGGGTCGAAAATTCTGACCCGCGTCCACCCCTGAGAGTGCATCATTGGAAGATCATGACACTCTGCCTGAATTAGAGTTAATTGTTTTAGCTAATCGCGTGCTGTGACCACATGTCGGTAAATTAGTGGTGGCAACCTAGTTTTTCTCGAAACTAGGTAAAGTAAAGTAAAATTTCGCAAAACTAGGTAAAAGCACCTAGTTTTTGTTCCTTCTAGAGAAGGAACTATTGTTTTGAAATCAACTGCACATAGCGTTTAACGCTACTGAGCAGGCTGCATAGCCAGTATGTTTTACGTGTATTTTCAGCTTGGGAGCTGGCTGCTGATTTTTGTCTGCGTATATGCAGAAAAATCAATAATCGATGTACACTGCTGTAACAATGTACTTTTTCAAACTCGGCACCGGGATGTTTCACCAGCTGTATATAAGAGCCATTAGAAAATACTGCTTATCGCTTCTTGTTCTTAGAGCTGATTTGCTCAGCTCAGATCGAAGTGTCACTTTTGAGCCAAATGGCTCGTGCAGCGGGATGCTTACCATCCTGCAGCACTTTTTTGTACGTACTACGTATTTAGATTAAGTAAGAATAGGAGCTAGTTATAAAGTGGAGTAAGATATACGAAGTATAGCTTACGGTAGGTATGGAATAGAGAACCAATTCATTTAAACCTGAAAGGAAGACACCGGGGAAGGAACCTTGCCCCTTTTGGGGCTTACTTGTTAATGAGTTTCGTGGGAAAACTAGGTAGTATGTAGTATGTACTTTATAAAAAAACTAGGCACAACTAGGTAGTACCTAGTTTTTTTATAAATCGATGTTATCATCCATTAACTGATACTATACATGTTATCAAATACAATCTAATCCTCTACCTATACCTAGTCTGACCAAAAAGTGTATGTACGGAACTTCATTGCTTCATAGCAACTTAGTCGTTTGAGGTAACCCCCATAATGTATATATCATTCGAAAGCATTTTTGATGGAGATTTCCATGAAGTTAAATTATTTCGGAAAATTTGAAGTTAAAAATTTTAATTCAAATAAAATCGATTTTTTCCGCCTATTTATAGGAAACCTAATGTATTAGATATCATTCGATAGCACATTCCATTCTGCGTCTAACGATATATACAACATCACTATAGCATGTACCTGTCAAAAATTATCGAATTTTTTTAGTTTTGATTTTTCTATTGAAAAACGTCATTTTTGGCCCGTTTTATTCGCTGTAACTCAGCAAATACTCAACCAAATCTGATAAATTTTGGATGAATAGACGCGTTGTGACCTCGCACATTTTGTGAAAGTAATAGAATTTCAAAATTTGATACTAAATTTTTCAATATTTGTCAGGTTTACAGTCATTTTTCAGCAATTTTTGTTCAAGATTAGTTAAAATAATTGTTACCACAAGAAAGTTCAGTTCTTTGGCTTTCATTTGATACCAAAAACATGTGCTGTTGATTGGATTGAGCAAAGTTATGCAAAAAATAAATCATTATTCACAGTCTATGTGTGCGCCCAACAAAAATTTATACACGCATATCAGAGTGTAGAATGTTTGAACGCATGCACTTGCATGCTCATCAAGCACTAATTTTTGACAAGTAATGAAAACAGCTATATCTTTTTGCTGCATAACATTGCTCAATCCAATCAAAAGCACATGTTTTTGGTATCAAATGAAAGCCAAGGAACTGAACTTTATTGTGGTAACAATTATTTCAACTAATCTTGAACAAAAATTGCTGAAAAATGACTGTAAACCTGGGAAATATTGAAAAATTTAGTATCAAATTTTGAAATTTTATTACTTTCACAGACTGTGCGAGGTCACAACGCGTCTATTCATCCAAAATTTATCAGATTTGGTTGAGTATTTGCTGAGTTACAGCAAATAAAACGGACCAAAAATGACGTTTTTCAATAGAAAAATCAAAACTAAAAAAATTCGATAATTTTTGACAGGTACATGCTATAGTGATGTTGTATATATCGTTAGACGCAAAATGGAATGGGCTATCGAATGATATCTAATACGTTAGGTTTCCTATAATTAGGCGGAAAAAAATCGATTTTATTTGAATTAAAATTTTTAACTCCAAATTTTCCGAAATAATTTAACTTCATGAAAATCTCCATTAAAAATGCTTTCGAATGATATATACATTATGGGGGTTACCTCAAACGACTAAGCTGCTATGAAGCAATGAAGTTCCGTACATACACTTTTTGGTCAGACTATAGTTAATTGAAGCTTGAGAGTAGTAGGGGTGTTTCAGTTAACTGATAAGTGATAACTTTTTTTAAAAAAGTTATCAGTTAAGGTTAACTGATAACTTAACTGATTTAATTTCTGGGAGTTAACTTTAACTTTAACTATAACCCTTTGACTCGCATTGGGAACCTCAGGTACCACACATGGTGGATGCCGTAAAAAAGGCTATAAATCTTGGCTAGCTTATTCTAGTCAACTGATCTTCGACTTGTTTTTTCAGAAATCGCAGATCTTTGCATTTATGGGCCCAATTTTAATCCTGCTGCCACACAACAAAACCTATGCTTGATTAAGCACTGTGAAAATTTGACTTTTTTTCATCGCAAAAGTAGTATTTTCTTTCCAGCCTCATTATGATATTTGATCGCAACTCTGGCAGTCTGCTTTTTGTGCATCAGATAGAGCGGAAATTGTAGTTTATTTTTAGTTGTCAACTATGATAGGCGCACGGTTGCTGTGTTAATACTCTAGGGTGAGGTACATATTATGCCTGAGCGATGGCGCAAAATTTGCACAAACTTTCATCTTTGAGCGCTTATAACACAAAAACGGTGCGTCCTAGACCCTTAGTCGACTGATTATGTTTTGTTTACCATTAAATTGTCTATCGAATGGTGGTTTTGCCAGCTCTCTACGACGCACGTAGCTCGAGCAATGGCCATAAAACTGGAAGGTGTCAAAGTTTGGCTGCCTAGATAGAGAACCTCTGGTCGTCAAAGGGTTAACTGAAATTATTTTTACGCGGCCCCTAGGGGCCGCGTATATACTATATTCAGATTTCTGAAATCCTATGTAATTTCTGGCAGGTCGATTTTTCTACGTTAAATTACACTGGTGAGGTAGGTAGGTCGGTCGGTCTGAGAGTACAAATACAATTTCGCAAGACAGAACGCTGGAAATCGCGAAATCAAAACAAAGAGCCCGGGGTGATTCGAACCACCGACCTTCTGATTTGTAGTCAGATGCTCAGTAGACACAAGACTATCTACTATCTGAGCCAACCGGGCTTTAAAGGATTGACTCTAAAAGTTTTGTTATTGCACAACCTGGAAATGACTTACGTAAAGTACTTCAAAATACGTAAAGCTTTTGTACTAATTTTATTTTATTACTTTATGATAATAATTGATTTTACGTTTATGATTGCAAAATGCAACGACTAATGTTTTATTACGCGGCCCCGTCAGGGGCCGCGTATATACTATATTCAGAATCTCAGCTCTCCACGTTAATTCGGGTAGGTCATATTTTATTAAGCGGCTTCGAAAAATTTTTCTTTGCTCAGGGCAAAAGAGGGGATAGGTATGTTCCCCATCTCCCCCCACCGTCCGCCCTTGAAACCCGGGGTTTCTTTTTGTTACCATGAACCCAATTGACCCCCACGGACTACAGTAACCACTGGGGTCATTTTTAAATAACAGTTTATTAGAAACTTTCATCCAGCTTAGAAACTTTTTAAGCCTGTTAAGTCCATCTTCCGGTCAAGTCTGAAAATGTCAGGAAAACTACTTCTAGTAGTTTGCGGAAGTGCTGGAAAGTTGTCTGGCATTCCCAATTCTCGGCCCACCCATTAATGTCTATTCACTAAAGTTACGCAGTGTGGTTATGTAAAAAGCTGAAAAATATGTTTATCTGTCTAAAACTCTTTATAACTTTAACTAAAAAAGTTTTGGATCTTAATCTAACTTTATTTAAAAAAGTTAGGGTTATAACTTCAACTTTAACTTTTAAAAAAGTTAGTGGTCATACTTTAACTTTAATTTTAACTAAAACTAGGCCTTTTGCCTAACTTTAACTTTAACTTTAACTTAAATAAAAACAGGTTGACTTTTTTGCCCTAGAACCCTCGCCCTTCCGGTTAAGAACCAGATGCTCTACCAACCGAGCTAACCACCGCTGGTACACGATGTAGATAGATTTGATAAGCACCCTGCAGCGGTGTATACATGCAACGATGTATTCATAAAATTTTATCATTGATTAACATGGTCATATTATTTTTATTTCATTTCTACCAATTTTCATTGGCTTTGCTAAAAAACTATCTTGCAAAAACATGCTGATCTTTTGACACATAGTGTAACATTGTAACTCTCAATCTCATAGTGTAACATTGTAACTCTCAATCTCTCATGCTGATCTAAACTTTTTAACGATGTTGTTCAAGGGGACAGGTTGTCGAACGGTAGGATGTTCGCTCCGTGAGCAGTTGGTCCGGTGTTCGAGTCCCAGGAGATATGAGTGAAAATTTTTTTATATATCTTTTCTCTTAAAAATAGTAGAATTGTTTAATCTTTTCTCTTAAAAATAGTAGAATTGTTTATTTTTGCAAATATTTTTTGCTGTTTCAGAGACTTTGGAGCTACTCAGCAGTAAATGTGTGCAAAATTTAAGAATTATAAATCGTTTTATCCACAAAATAGCGGCCGCGTTTGATATTTCCTCTGGAATATTGACAATCAGGCCTCGCAGTGTTCCGTTTCTCACTCAGCAGAAGAGCTTGTTATAGCACGTAGTTTATCTTTTCAAAACTGTCGATGTCGCACCCCCCTGTTACGAACAAAATATTGTCTGGAAATCATTGGTCCAATCATAGTGCGTATTCAAATGAGCCAAGACTGTTTGACCAATTGTTTTCGTTCTGTCAGTACGTATAAAACGTGCCGGCCAATCAAGCCGTGATTAGGATGCAACCGCTTTTTGTTTTCAATTTGATTGGATAGGATTAATAACCGTGACGTTACTGTTATGCAAATTAGTCTTCAAAATGTACACAGGTCATTTTGTTTAGGCTTGTCTTGCTAGATAAAACGATGATGATGATGATTGCTGATTGCACAATTTTTTTTCTAAATCCCGACTGCCAGAGTGGCAGTTTGTCTTATCTCTGTCGTTGTTGTTCGGGACTGCACTTTTGTCTAGGATCGCTTCTTGGAGCTATTATGACCGGGTTCGTTTTTGAATTTTGTCCGGGCTCGTCGTGTAGTGCAATTTTGTCCGGGTTCGTTTTTTGAATTTTGTCCGGACTCGTTGTGTAGTGCGATTCTGTCCGGGTTCGTTTATAAAATTTTGTCCGGGCTCGTTGCGTCGTGCGAATGTGCGTGTTTGTCCGGTCTAATTGCGCTGTGCGATTTTGTCCGGGATCGTTGCTTAGTACGCTTTTGTCCGTCTCGTTGTTCACTACGATTTCTTACGGGCTCTTTGCGTAGAGCAATTTTATTTCAGTTTCCTGGTTAGTGCGCTGTTTTTTGGATATGTTACCTGAAACCTGATGTAGGGAATTAGGAAACTGTGTACATACTTGCAGCAACTACCTAGTTCTCTCCCCCCCAACTATCCCAAAATTTGAAGGAAAGCTAGACCCTTCATTGACATTTATGGGGATAGAAAACCAGTTGGTGAAAACTGAAGAGGAGCAGAAGCAAGAAGCAGATTTGTCACCCCCCTCCCAAAATAAATTTCCTAGAAATCCCACGCCGTGATTACATCGCAGCGTTCAAAAATTTGCCACAATTTCAGGGTACAGGTGCTGCAACCAAAGTTTCAAATTTTGTCCGAAACTTTGAGTCTTTGGCCAAAATCAACGGCGTACCCGAGCATGTCTGGTTGGCCTTGATGTCCAATTGTTTGGGAGATAAGGTCTTGACTCACATTGGAGAATTAGGGATGCCTGAATCTTATGAGGGACTCAAAACCCTCCTTTTTTGTATTTATGAGCCCTTCCCCACCACAAAAGTACAGTGGGCAGAACGTTTTTTTACCCGTTATCAGCGTCCGGCTGAAAATTTCTATGTTTATATTACCGAGCTCCAAAGCTTTTAGTTCTGAACCTGAAAACCTGAAGTCCAGTCGAATTTTAGAACAGGTGAAAAAAGGCCTGAAGCCAGAGTTGAGGGAAAAAGTTATCACGGTCCTAGCTGATGCTAAAAATTAAACGGGAACCGGCGCTGCAATCCTAAACCGAGCCCTGGAAATTATAATGGGCGTCGAGAGAGATATGCTCGGGTCGGAACAATACACCGCGGTCGCAGCCATGCCTGACCAAGTCGACCTGTCGAAGGATGGTCCGAAATCGGCAGCGACCACGCCCACCCACAATTTCGCAGGACCCGACTTGGCCAGTGCAACAACCACAGCCGCCGAATCCCAAAATTTTGACAAAATTTTCAGAGCACACCAAAATTTGGTGGAACAGGTCCAAGCTCTCACTCAAAAAATAGATCAACTAACAGGTATGGTCTATGAGCATGCAGCACCGTTCACTCCCCTCCCCAACCCCATTTTCAGGGCCAAGACAGCCAGCATAGATATACACCTGAACCGGGATATTTTATGGGCGTACAGGAAAATTATCGCCGTCCACCTTCACCCCCATGCGCCATGTGTCGGCGGAATAATCATATCACCCGGGATTGTTTCTACAATCAGGATCGGATGCGGGGCCCTCCTCCTCGAGGTCCACCCAGATTTATGGGTCCTCTCCAGCACCGGTACGAGGGTCCACCTCGTTTTAGTAGCCAAAACTTGCGCTACGGTAACCCGGGTCCACGGTACTCCTCCCCAGCTTTTCGGCAGCCAAGACCTATCCGACCTCGAAATAAAAATTTTCGTTAGTGGGGGAGAGAGAGTCCCGGCTGTTCCCCAAAACCCCCGACTTCCCTGGTGCAAATTTGTCTCGGGACAAGCATGCGAATGATTCGAGTTTGGACAGGGTGCAAATTGGGTGCGAACAGGCGGGTACACCGGATCGCATGGTCCAGATACCAGAAACCTGCTCGTCTCCAAGCGCTCAGCAGAATATATACATCTCGGCTAACCAAAATTCACAACCTAACATTGATTTTAACCCACTAAAACAGCTGCAGTCCAAAATCGAATCTGAAGACCATCCCTGTGAAAATATTATCGCGAAGACGGTAGTATATAATTCAAATTTGACTGATGCACTGCGTTGGAAATTGTTCAGAATGTTTCAAACTCAACCTGAAAATTCACAATTGGAAAATTCAAAATTTGAAAGGTGCAAGGTGAAAAACAGGGTGAAGTGCTAACTGTAGGAACCCCCCCCGCTATATTTGTGACCAGTTGCAGGTTCCAGTTTCTAGTTTCTACTATCCGGACAACCGTGCACAGACCAAACCGTACGTAATGGATGGATATGATAGTCACTACGTGTACCAGATCCAACATCCAGAGCAACGGTCTGCTAACCATGCTCGAGGGAGAGGTTTGTCTAGGGTAGATAGTAGTAACTACCGTGGCCGCTATGTACGGCATGCCAACCAGTCAGGGAACTGTAACGATAGGTTTTTTGTCGGGTTTCAGCCTAAGTTTGACCGGAATAGGGGAGTACCTAAGCAGTATATACCGGAACCCAAGCCTAGTTTCCGGAAATCGTTCGACGGGTCTCGCATCAAAAAGCAGAACCCTAACGATTATATACCTGTGGGCAACCGATTTGCTCTTTTGTCTAGTGCGGGGAAAAAGAACCCCAAGTCCTCACAACAACCCGAAGGAACTGGAATGGTTCCGAAGTCAGAAACTGAAAATTTACCTACGCTTTGAGTCAAGCGCAAAAAGCGCAAAACCAAAAAGAAAAAGAAGGGTTGTGAGGAGGACAAATCTGAACCAAATCCATCTCTGGCATAACGCTGTTCTTCAACCACGGCTCAACAGTTACGTATGCAGTGTGAGCAGAATCGACTTACAGTCCTACGTAATGTGAGGCGGCTACAGGGAAGAAAACTCGTTCCGGCCCAAAGTCCTAAGACAGTGATAAATGTGGGTTGAGTTTTCCCCTTTCCTCGACTCCCTCTTCGACCCCAACCTCCAAAAACTTCTCAGAAAAATCTCACGGGAAAGTTCGGGCCGAACTTTCCCGTGAGAAAGTTCTTTTCCCGAACTTTATCGGAGAGAGAGGGATGTGAAGTATGTCTAAGAAGTGCGATTAATGTAAATAGCGTGTTTATAAAGGCTGAAATTATGTCTAACGAAGTTTTTACAATAACAAACGGTCAACGTATTCACATTTTGACAAATTGATGTAAAGTGCCTGGCTCAAAGGCGGCGCAGATTTATTACGAATTTTAACGAAAGTCGGTTGTTGCGGCCCGTTGCTTTTGCACTTCGTCCCTACTATTTGTATCTGCCCCAAATGCCCTGTTTCCTTTAATAAATCATATTCCCAACGGTTTTTTGTGGTTTTTCTGTGTTTTTTTAGTCAGGTAGCGTAGACGTCAGTTTCACGTACTTTCCAGGCTTAGTGAGCGACGTACGCCCTACCTTCTAGTCAGGGGAGTCACACTTCGGTCTCGAACCTAGGGAAACTACCTGAAGCCTTAGAGGCTACACCTAACGAACCAATAAACTTGACAGTTAACTCGAATCAAACGCGAAAGTATTAAAATTGCTAAAAAATATATATATTTTAACTCATACGAAAATTCGAGAAGTCATTCCACCAAATTTTTTTTCAGAGTACGTCGCTGTTTTCAAAACGTAATTTATCGAAAACAGCATAGCCGACATCCGAGCACAAGTCATAACGCAGTTAGTAAATCTAGTAAAAAAGTCGAATAAGGTAGAATAACTTTATGCCGTATCCCCCCTTTTTGGGGGTCACGGTCCGCCCCTGCCGGATTTGAGTGTAGCACCTCAAAATACGCCTGAGAACGAGATTTAACCGCAAAAGTCGCGGCAGGGCGTCTCTGGGTCATTTTGTAGGTTCTACAAAACTGTGGGGGGTCACAGCGCCATCATGGAGTCACATTCTTTTTATGTACTCTTGATAGGGGTAAAGTGAGCACCTGATTACGAATCTGCTGTTTGTTTATGTCTAGAAAGAACCAACTTGAACCATCATACACCTCCAACATCAGTGGCTTACCCCCAGAAAAAAATTTCGAGGGGGAATGACTTAAACTTTTCGTAATGAATTAAAATGCACTTTTAAGTAGTGTTGTTCCGTCAGAGAATTTTAGTTTAGTTTTAGTTATAGTTTTGGTATAAACTATAGTTTTAGTTTAGTTTTAGTTACGGTTTTGGTATAACCTTAGTTTTAGTTAGGTTTTAGTTATAGTTTTGGTAGAAGGCTAATTTTTAGTGTAGTTTTAGCTATAGTTATGCGCAAGGGAAAAAATTAGTTTTAGTTATAGTTATGTACAACTGAGTTTTAGTTATGGTATAGTTTCAGTGAATTTTAAGTTTTAGTTATGGTATAATCATATTGATTTTATCGTCATTAACTCTACAATACCCAGGTGATCACGTGAGATACTTCACGATGAACTACCAATTCTGGGGCTTAGGGTCGTCTGGATACAATGAAATAGAATTGTAGATTTTTTAATTTTTACGCCGAATTTGGTCAACTGGAGACGTATAAAAACTTTTTTCCGACTGAAAACTTAAAACAAAAGATGGGAACGTCACATCAGGCACAGGAGCGGGGCGTGTGGGGGGGAGGCTCCAAATTTTTTCCGACTGAAATTTTACACAAGGGCCCTTTGGTGTTTATGGTCCGGCCGGAAAATTTTTCTGATGCGTCCCCAATTTACCAGACGACCATCCGGCCGTCCCAACACTCATAAAACGCTTTAAAAACACAAGATCATTAAACCTCGTGGTCGCAGAAGTCTGGGGCGTCCCCAGGGTCCCCCCTTCTTGTTTTTCAAAAACCTCATTTTTGAGGGTCGCGTGACCCGGCCCTCCGTAAGGTCACGGGGTCACCAAGGTGGGGGCTAAGGGTTGCCTTTGCTTCGCAACTGGTCGGCAACCAAATAACAGTTACACCAGTCATTTGTTTTCAGAACTCGCTTAAGCCTGTTTTACACGAGTGCCCTTTCATGGTGCATTGCATGGCGCATTCCATGGCGCATTTTATGGCGCATTAAGGTGGTAGTTCATTTTCGAGGTTTTTGTGATTTCTATGTAAACTTTGCGCCCACAGAACTCAAGTTACAAATGACGGCTGAGCACGAATTTTTGGCACATTACTGTGTGTAAAGGTCGAAATCCCCAGGCGTGTTTCTCACTTTTTTTGAAATTTTACCTCTGGACAATTTTAGAGGGCTTTAATTATAAGAAAACACGTTAAATTGTCCGCGTGTTCGTTTGCAAGCTATTTTCTTAGTAAATTGACTAGTTATCGAAAAAGTGGTGGACATGCCTGGGGATTTTAGACGTATTAACTTTCAGGCCCAACAGGTGATCGTATGATTCAGAGCTGTGGCGCAAACATTTTGTAAAAAAACATGAATTTTGGAAAGGACCAATTTTTAAACGCTTGTCCTAAAAAGATGACCAATGGTTGACTTTCCATACACTGCATAATTTTAGGCAAAACATGGGTGTACTTAATACAAAAGACCGTTTGCGATTTGAATTTGTAAACGCTGAGCTATGCCTTTCCAGAAAAACACCTAAAAACGCAATTACCCCCTTAAATGACGCATTACATAACGCATTCATGTAATGCGCCATATAATGCGCCACGGCGCGTTGCATGGTGCGTTGCATCTGCATGCAACGTGCCATGGCGCAAAATGCGCCCTCGTGTGAAACAGGCTTTAAGTCATGCACTTGTTTTACTTGTATTGGATAGGTAGGTAGGTAGTGTTAATAAATTAGAAGTAGGTACAAATTTAGAAATACAATGAAAATTAAAAAAGTTACCAAAAGTTATTAAAACTTACCTACCGTTAATGCAACAAGAAAATGATTCGACTGGAAAGTGGTCCTCAGCAAAAAACTGTGTACGAGCAATAGACAAGAACGTGTGCGTACACTATATTTACGATACAATATAGTATAATACTGTACCAAACGGCTAATATATATTTGTACGTATTTTCACATCGTTTACTAAAACTTGGAAGTTTTGGTAAGCGTTGTACCAAAACTACTAGTTTTGGTAGAGCGCTTAAGCGTTGTACGAAAACTACTAGTTTTGGTAGAGCGCTTACCAAAACTAGAAAGTTTTGGTAAGCGTTGTACCAAAACTAGAGTTTTGGTATATTTTCACATCGTTTACTAAAACTTGGAAGTTTTGGTAAGCGTTGTACCAAAACTACTAGTTTTGGTAGAGCGCTTAAGCGTTGTACGAAAACTACTAGTTTTGGTAGAGCGCTTACCAAAACTAGAAAGTTTTGGTAAGCGTTGTACCAAAACTAGAGTTTTGGTATAAGTTTGCTCAAAACTCCGCTGCCCTTAGTTTTGAGTAATAGTTATGGTACAAGCCTCCAAATTAAAGTCTGACCAAAAATTGTTGGACCCTGAGACAAACAGAAACACGCGATTTCAATACGAAAAGATCAAGTTGCAAGCATCAAGAGTACGACGAGTAGTCACAAGAATCACGCCACTTGTTTAGTCTCAGGGTTCAGCAATTTTTGGTCAGACTATAGTTTAGTTTTAGTTATAGTTTTGGTAGGAGTTCACTTTTAGTTAAGTTTTAGTTATGGTTTTGGTACAAGGTTGGATTTTAGTTTAGTATTAGTTATGGTTTTGGTATAACTGCTGAAAATTAGTTTTTACAACTAGTTTTAGTTTTAGTTATAGTATACCAGAACAACACTACTTTTAAACAATTTTAAAATTTATAAAACGCCTAACAAACGACAGATCCCTTAATCACAAAGTTGCAAGAGTCTGTGGGCGGCAGCCCCGTGGCAGCCCCAGAAAAAATTAAGCTATTTTTTTCATGTTTAGACCAAATTTGGTTAGCAGGACTGCTGGAAACGTATCAGAAATTTTTCTGACAGAAAATTAAAACATAAGATGGTAACGTCAACGTCACATCCGACAGTGTAGTACTCGTGTCAAGAGTACATAATAGTGTCTCACTCTATTTAGAAGAAGAGTGAGACACTCTCCTTTCTGCCTGTGTTATAGCGCAGGCAGATGCGCTCGTCATTTCCAGGCCACATGTTGCCGTTTTATGCAACCTTGTGGTTAGCCAATTAGCGCGTAGATTCTCTGCGAAACACACTTTAGTATACAATCGCTGATGCGTTGATAACCATTAAGATAGGTATAAAAGGTTAATAACTCATTTTTTATTCATAGTCTGCTTGCAAAAACATTTAAAAAGGTTCGCAAATACCTTTGGGGATATTTTGACAAATTTTCAGCGAAATTAATTGAAACTTTTAAGCAGTTAGAAAAGTTTATATCTCAAAAGTCTCTCAAAAAAATTCGCTGAAAATTTGTCAAAATATCCCCAAAGGTATTTGCAAACTTTTTTTAATGTTTTTGCAAGCAGACTATGAATAAATAATGAGTTATTAACTTTTTATCTCTATCTTAATGCTTATCAACGCATCAGCGATTATATACTAAAGTGTGTTTAGCAGAGAATCTACGCGCTGATTGGCTAACCACATGTTGCATAAAACGGCAACATATGGCCTGGAAATGACAAGCGCATCTGCCTGCACTATAACACAGCAGAAAGGAGAGGTGGGACCCTTGTGTAAAAATTCACTTGGAAACAGTTTCGGGGGGAATACCAACCTTCCCCCCTGGGTACGCCTTTGCCAGACATGAGATCGAAATCGAAGTGGTGACATCAAACCTTACAATTATAGGTAAATTTGGTATCAATTCAATCACGCAATCGCATATTTTGACATGAAAATCTACGATCACAACAGTTTTTTTGCGTATGCGTACATTTTTCGCAAAAAAAATGAACATATGTATTTGGGTCAGACCCTCGAAGTATCAACTACTTGTGGACTTTTGACCACTCGACAAACGCTAATTCGAAGGGTAGCGATGAAGACTATGTAGAAGGAAAGTACTAAACAGACATCAGACTAGACGATCAAGTGATTCGTATGTGTATCGAGTTTAAAAAATTACCAAACAAAAGTTCTTAAATTACAAAATTTTGACAACTCAATAGTCAATACCCAAAGTGACCGATATTTTATTAAAAAATGTAAAAAAACCTGTCTGCAAAGAAAGAGCAGTCAGTTCCCATACTGACTTTACGTGTTAATTGGCTGCTACTTTTACACTATGCAGTTGCAGAGATGATTCTCTAAAAGGAACAAATATACCACTACACTACTTCAAAAATACAATTATATGAGCGCCTTACAATATGCTGTGAATGCGTTAAGCTGAGCGGCCTCCAGTAAAAATAGGTACCACGACCAACAATTACGGACTACGGTTGTGTACAGCATCGGAGGAAAAAAATTAAATTTGACAACAATTTTAGTTAACTAGAACATCAATTAAAATATTTCTTAAATTATCTTACCGTAAATGAAAAAAGTTTAGATTCAAAATTTTGAATAAAAGTTATAATTTAAGTTAAAGTTAAGAAATTGGCGGAATTTAAGTTAAAGTTAAAGTATGGGTGCTTGAATTTAAATTAAGTTAAAGTTAAAGTAAGACCCTTAACTTTTTTTAAGTTAAAGTTAAAGTTAAAGTTAAAGTAAGACCCCCAACTTTTTTAATTTTAGTTAAAGTTTAACTTTTTTGCCCTAATAGCCACTATAAGTACACTATATACACTACACTATATTGAGATTGCATAATTAGCACACACCAGGAACAAACACGCACACACATTTAATGTACGTTAGGACCTACCTACTTTTACAATGCAATTATACATAGCACCAAAACATACGTGTTAATTTGAGCTGTTGTAATATAGTATATACGCGGCGGCTGAGGCAGGCCTTTTGGGGCCTGCTTGTTTGAAATCCAAACTAACATAGGTTTACATTCATTCTGTGGGACTATTCCTTTACCGGATTAAACGGACTGGACTTATTTTAGTCCGAGGTTTTGGAATGACAAATCGGACTAAACGGACTAAAAGCTAAATAAGTCAGCGGCTTAATTTTAGTCTGACCCCATTGCAAAACTACCACTGGACTAGGTAAACGGATTTAACATGCACGCTTAACATTAGCGTGCATAGTTAAGTCCGTTTAGTCCGATTATAAAGCAGTGCACTAAAAGTTAAGTCCGTTTAATCCGGAGGTTTTGGAATGGCATTTTCAAGCATAATTTTTAAACCGTTTAGTCCGATTATAATTAACCCTTAAATCCGGTAAAGGAGTAGGCCCCATGTTTCTGTTCAAGAGAGAGGCCAGCATCCTGAAGTACTTGGAGTCGCTTTCTGAGCGTGGTCATTTATCATTAAAGTTCGGCTTTGGTCTAGCAGCAGATTGTGGCCTTTTCCTGTCCGTGCGTGTCTGGAATTTCAGACTGGCAGATTTGTCATCTAAATTGGCTCCAAATTTTCTCGTGTCTTCAGAGGCCAATTTCTGGTTTTATTAAGTTTAGTGACCTTCTGTTTTGTGCCCAAGCTTGGTCGTGTCCTTGAGTTGGAAAGTTTTAAAACTGCTTGTTGTTAGGGAGCTTTCTTTTACTGGATTAAAGGAGTTAATGTTGGTCCGATTAAACAGTTTAAAACCCATGATTGAAAATGTCATTTTTAAGCTCCGTATTAGTTAAAATCTTAGGAGATTCGCTTTATCCAGTAAAAATATAGCTAACTTACGGCCGTTTGCACAAACCTTCTCGAGCTATTTCTATTCTCTTGCTATTCTCGAGTTCTGTTCAGTGTTCACCATCTTACAATATTCAAAAATTATAATCAATGCATGGTGATTAGTTAATCGGTACCTTTTATCAAGCAAATAATGAAAACAAATCTAATGAATACGTCTTTTTAAATCAAGTCGGCTATTCTCGAGTTATTCTATTTCTCAGCTATTCTATTTTGGTGAAACCAGTGCTACTGCTAAGGTCATTAGTCGCAAATATTAGTGAATTTTTTCAAGTTACTAATATTACTAAATTATAAGAGTAATAAAATGATTTTGATTTAGCTTGAAATTAGACTGCATTAAGCAAACGTAAAGAAATTTTACACACAGATTATGTATGTACCTGTTACATGTTGGCGATATTTCGTCATCGTGACAGTGTACATACATACATACATACCTACAAACCTTCTCTAAGCTGTAAGTATGAATTGACCCTAATAAACTTTAATACTGATTAGAAGGTAGAAGCCTTCGTTTGAAGTAAAATTAGTAAAGCTTCGGCAATAAATACTATGAGATTTGGGAAAGGTACTGTCCACACAGCACTAAAATTTTACTATATTTCAGATTCGCAACAGCATTTATCGGAGAAAATTTCTTTTTAATGCAAGTATTGTACCCTCTACTATTTTTCCTCACATTACATAGTATTGCTTATTGCTGTTTATCAGTGCATTACCACACAATTAATCGCCAGATTGGGGGAGATAATAATAAGGCCGACAGTTTCTGGTTATATACCTGCTGTAATGTCAAATCTATTTCGTTACAACCCCTATACGCTAACTGGTCGCTAGGCAAACGAACATTCTGGCAACTGAAGGGAAGCTATACTGTACGACAGACCTTCAATTACAGCTATTGTGGGGAATATGGGTTTATAATGAGTTCTTTGGCCCGACAAGTAAACCCTGGTTGTGAGCAAAAAACTGGTCAAATTGTGGATCTTCTGAAAGTACCTGTTTTTCAACCCGATCACTGGTATTTAATGTGTCATTCTTTTGCTAGAGACAACGACAAATCGTGCAAGTCATGTCGACTGGTACACGAGTGTTCTCGGCAGAACTGCACAGATGATTTGAATTACTTTTGGCCAGAGCTATATAGATCCAAAACGAACGAATCTTTTGAACTTGCCTATTATCTGGGAAATTTATTGAATGGTGCGCAAATCAGAGCAACCCTCTCGTACGTTCCATTACAAGGCCCACTTGAACCTGTCAAGGAATTTCTCATTACCTTCGGTACTAACGGAACTAGGCTAAGCTACCAGGTGGAAACAGACAAACCAAGCAACGCCACATTCGTATTAGTGTCTTGTTTAATTTACAACGCTCCTCACAGCGTGCTACAGTCTCACAGCTTGTTAGGACATCCCAGGGAAAAGTGTCAACATAGACTGACGTTCCAACCTTCAAGCTTACCTGTCAAAAATTTATCGCCGTTGTATTTTTCGCCGATTGTATGTTTTTTGTTAGTTGTTTGTATATTATCATATTAGAATAATGTTTTAATGTACTTAACATTAATTAACCTTCCTTTTGAAATTTTGTTAGCACGTGTACGGATCTACATGATGGCACGGTGACTACTTTTAAATAGGTATTAACTTAGTGGCTTGCTCAATAAGTTTGCCTACTGTTATACAGTTTGCCTAAGCTTCTATCGGAAAGAAGGAATAAACCACATCGAAATTTTTTTAACCAAAAATTAGGGTATCCTTACACTGCTATATGAAAATACGCATAATTAAATTATATAAATAAATATATATTACGTACGTATAAATACGTTTGGAGGTCAGAGGGTTAAGAGTGAGAGAGGATGACAATCAAGGAAGTTTTAGGGATTAAATAATCCTGTCAATCATAGATTTAATTGCAACATTTTTTAATGCTTAACAGGATCTGTAATGTCAGTTGTACCGCTCAACTTGAACAGTAGTTTCATTGCTGATAACACATTTCTTATGACTACTAGATGCTACCTGTTTCGTACTCCGTACAAAAATTTATTTTTATATCGAACAATAACATAGTAAATAATAATTAATATCGGTACAAATTTGACAGGTGCAGAATAGCAAACAGAAAATCAAAATCAAATAAACTACGTGTTGATATAAATGTTGAAGTTAATTAAATTGTAGTAACCTAATTAAATTATTAAATATGACAACTAGACAATACATATGAGCAAAAGCAAAACAGAACTTAATGATCATGTGACAATAAATACTAATAACAAAACACTTAATTAAAGCATCGGTAAAATATGTAACACATCCATTTATTTAACAGAAGTAAAAATAAAGCACTCTTCCAGTCAAAGGCGTTTTTACTGTATTAAGCTGTTTAAGTACTATAACAGTTAAAATTACTTCACTGTATCTAGAATTCCTAAACGGTTTAATTAAATGCGCGGTTTTCCTAATAATATGCCTTCAAATGAAACGCTCATTGAAATGAAACGTCAAACCCTAGATTCTAGGGGTACCTGGTTTCCAAGATTTGTGCCTATGGTTCGGCAAAATACACCGCTGCATAATGTTCCATTTATTAGATACGTCTGCTTGATGATAGTTCAATAAAAAAGCCCCTTAAAGTTGTAGTTCGCAGGAAAATCACACATTTCAGAACATTTACAAAGCTTAGAATTTTGTACCAGATTAGGTACTTTGTTTCAAACAGATACTACCTTCATTTATTTTTTGTTTAATGTTGTTTTTGTATAACGGAGGAATTATTTATACAAAAATAAAAGCCGGCACAGAAATTTCCCCTAGTTTAATAAACCTAGCGCCAGTAAATAAAAGCCATACGAATTAATTTTTTTCTTTAAAGGTAAAAAAAACAACCTCTTTAGCATCGAAATTTCGAAAAGTTTTACAAAAATGTTTCTTGATTGATCGGTACCTCTGTTTCCGCAGTTAACCTGCGCTGAGAGAGACCTCTACTATCAAACGAATCTTCATCGTTTACATTGTTTTTATTGTTCTGCGCATCGGTTTTGTTGGTCAAGTTCATTTTCAGCAAGCAATCCGAGGCACTGCACTGGTCTAACGGCAGTCGACTTCTGGTGTGGGAACCCAGACTAGAGACCAGCCGGCCCTTGGACGTAAAATAAGTGACCTGAAACTAAAAAGTTCAACAACATTGTGGCTGTGATCAGAGAGTTTTACGCTTCATTCATACTTACAGCCGTATGTCCGTTCAGCCGGCAAAATTACGAAATGATCACACCACTAACAGCGGAGTAGATAAAAAATGTGTCGTGAATATTTGGTAGTATTCCCGGTTCAACAGACAGTAAGTATGAATCGAGCCTTACGCTTTTGTTTTTGAATTATGAAAAGGCAGTTTTGCTCAATTACCAGTTGAATTGATTCATTCTGACTGAATGTTCTAATTAGACTGCACAATTTTTTACTTTCTTATTGATTTTCTAAATATGTTATTTTGTTTACGGCGTATACGGACTGTTCAGCACACTAAACAAACAGTTTTTCGTGCACCTTGCTATTAATCACATGAAATTGTTATAAATGACGCAGCTTATGTAGTTCACAAATTTTTTCAAATTAATAATACAATTTCAGAACCAAGCGGTGATAGTTAAGTTGCAATGCACACAAGCAATGCCATGCAATCCAGCAAACACAGAACACACGGATTTGTTTTAAAGCAGAATGCACTGAAACCCGGTTCATACTTGTTCTTTAGAACAGATGGACAGGAATAAGGACAATATTTGCTAACCATTTTTGTAAACAAGAGTACATAATAGGAAGAGAATGACATCTTATTATGTGTTCTTGCTATTAGGAAATATAAAGCATACATAGATAGTTTCGTCAAATTGTTTGCAATAGGTGTTTAAGGACAATAGGATAGCGACAAGGACAAATGAACCGGGCTTAACTTAGATCCATAACTATTATATAACATACAAATCTGACAAACCGTACATATAAGGCCAAACAAAGCGTGCAAGGACGAGACGGCACTCACCTTACCCTATACTGTATTTCTCGCTTAAAGTTTTCATTCATCCAAGCATAGAGGATGGGGTTCCACAGGGTGGCTGTCATGGCTATGAAGTGCGCGATGAGGGAGATCAGAAACTGAACTGGCAACATCGGCATGAGAGAAGCCGAGACCACCAGATTGACGTCTTGAATCAGATTCAGAACATCCAAGGGTGTAGAGCAGACGGCGAATATGATGATCTGAAAAAATAAACTCTTGCAACTTCTTATAACATATTAGTGAAATTTGACTGTTCGCCTTGTTAGGGTCGATTCATACTTTCGTCCGTATGTCAGTTTAGCCGACAGAATGACGTCACTAGCAGCCTAGTGCAGTGGATCAGTCAGCGCCTGTGACGTCATTATTTCGTCATTTTGTCGGCTGAACGGACATACGGCTGTAAGTATGAATCGAGCCTTAATGCTTATTTACATACTTGTGGTTTGACTGGCATATTAATAACCGCCTGAAATTTAGCCCTCCATGGCTTACATACAATATCTCGGTGGGTGCCAAGTTTCAGTAAATTACTTTTAACTGATGCGTTATTGACAATTAAATCTAATCCGATCACTCCAAGTTTGGATAAGACCCTGGGTTTATATCTCACCATTGCTTTGAGTATACGTTGTATATGCTTTTTCCTCTGTATATCATCACATTCAGTTCTGCAAGATGATTTACGTCCCAGTAAGCGGCTATGGAGCACATCTAATTCCCTTTGTATGCGCGTGAAACAGAACGCAATGAGCGTAAATGGAAACGCTGTTTTCATGAAAAAGATCAATACTCCATAAAATACACGCAATTCATCACTTTTCCAACCCGTTTCCAGACAAAAGTATATATCTGAAGCAAATAAATTATCTGATTTATTTCGTTAGACAATTATTAATTTCCTTAATTCGAAAATAAAGATAAAGCAATTACCAAAAAAGGATATCTGGCATAAGGAAGTCACATAAAAGCAATTACCAAAAAAAAGATATCTGGCATAAGGAAGTACATAAGTAATTTTTGCAAGAAATACTAATTTTCGTGTTTATTTTTTAAAAATTTTCGCATTCGTGGTAGACTAGTAAAAACTTTTAGTTAAAGAGTTTTAGTTAAAGTTAAAAGAGTTAAACATAAACTTCAGTTCGAATCAGAACATTATGAGTACATGGTATTGTTTTATCATATTATATCTGTAGATGAGTCAAGCTTCGGTGTGACATACCTTTGCAACGGCCAAATTTGGAATGTCTAACATGAAATACATGAGGCAATGATATCAGCAGAGCAAGGGTCCAGGCAGAAATTATAGATACAAAACAGAACAAATGCCGCGAGAAAGTTCGCTGAAACGGATGTATGATCAAAAAATATCTGTCCACTGCGATTGCTGTCAAAGTATACGCGGAAATGAACATACTTAAAGCACTGACACACTCTTTGGCGTGACACATAAATGCTCCAAGAACCCAATTTCCCCACATGAAAATCCGCATCGGTGTTATCCAGAGTGTTGTTAAAGTAGTGATAAGGTCGGAAAATGCCAGGTTAGCAATGAAAATGTTTGTCACTGTTTGCAAGTCCTTTTTGACAACCATAATGTACAACACTGCTGAATTACCGCAAAAACTCAGTAAGCCAACGCTACCATAGAGAAATATGAACAGCCCTTTGACAAGCGGCTCATCGGTTAGCGTTTTTGGCATTGAACAGTTGAACGTAGAGTTATTCGATTTATTGGAAAATGCAAAATCCATGTCCGTTAAAGCCTGCAATATAAGAATAAAGTAGACCTAGCATGCGGCAGTTTTACACTTTGTTCACTGAATTAGCATCAACAGTTATTGGCAAGACTAAATAATGTTAGTATGATCCAGTGATAATTCATCTGAAACTAACTAAACTAGGCACTGCGGTCACAATAATTTCACGTGATTAAATTATGGTGTAAACACGTAACACATTGGCTGATTTACATAATAACCGTACAGGCTCATTTGCATACTAACTATTCAGATATCTAGAATTGAACTGTATAGTGCAGGTATGCTGTCTGAGTCGAATAGATAGCATGGTCAGGCCAGATTAGCGTTTACTCTGCGGTTTTAGTTTTAATTTTTTATTTAGCATTTTTAGTTTTAATTATTTTCGTCATGTAAATTTAAATTCCTTATTTTTGCCACCTGTTGCAACAGCTGTGCCCCACGCCGGGTGGACACGGTGGGCAGCTGTAGGGCGTGGGACGCGTGGGGCTTGAGCACCCATCCCTAGCAACAGGGTTTTTCATTATAAAAATAATAGTCTTTTTAAATTATTTTCTAATTTTTTGTTTCTGTACTATTTTTCTAATAACTTTATTTAACCCCGTTCGTGCAT
>JASANF010017163.1:0-10452 GCA_030248245.1 Trissonchulus sp. WLG1_4
CCGAGCCGGGAATTTCGGTGCCGAGCCGAGCCGAGCCGGCCGGCTATGGTTAATTTTGGGTTTTATCAAAATTTAATCGTGCGCTACGGGAATCAATGTTTTGGGGCACAACTTTTTTTAAGTGACAAATTTGGACTTATGTCAAGTCAAGAAGCAAGGAAGGATTAGAGCTATTATTTGATATTTATTTAATATTTGATATTTGATACTCATGCAGTTGGAGGGGATGGGGTAGGCTCCTTCCTAAATTCAGAGACAGGCTGTCTAGGTGTAATTCAGGTGTAAGCACCAAAATTTTGGGTACCCCTCGGCCCTCCCCCTCTGTTGGGACCCCACCTCCCCTGCGTCAGCTCATTTTTGACCCCCCTCCCTCCCTGCCATGTAACGGGGTCCAAATTTTGGGGGGGGGGCTCTCCGGCCAAATTTTTGGGAACCCTCCCCCCTGGGGCCTGTTGCTCAACTTTACAAGTCTTACAATATTGTAACAATTGTAAGTGCAAAATCAGGTGATTCGTAATGAATTTATATGACTAATTCGTAACGAATCACCTGATTTTGCACTTATTGTAAGACTTGTAAAGTTGAGCAACCGGCCCCTGATCGACCAAAAATTTGTAAAATTTTCCCAAAAAAGTGCCATTTTTTCTAAATTTTGCCCGAATTTTGGGGACCCTCCCCACCCGGCCCCTCGATTTTGAGGGGTCCCCCCCATCCCCCCCTCATACATGTATGCTCCCTCCCAAAAATGCAACGCAATTTTTATTTTTTTTTGACCAAAAAACGTCGATTTTGACAATTTTTGGTGAAAATTTTGGTAAAAATCGCTTAAATTTCACGAAAAAATGCCGATTTTTTCAAATTTTGGCTCCTACGTTCTAAATTTTGGCTCCTATTTTGGCTCCTTTAAAATTTTGGCTCCAATATTTTTACTCCTGCTGGAATCCTCCCCCCTCTTTTCCCCCTGGCGGGACCGCCCCTCCCTCCCCCGGGACCGAATGTTTTTTTGGAGGGGGGGGTCTTCCCCCCCCCCCAACTACATGTATGGAGACAGCCTAAGGATTCGGGCCGCCAGTGGTGAAAACGCGAAGAGAATTAAGCCGCAGCAGCAAAAAAGGAGATTTTTCAATTTTTTGGGCATAATTTAGTCAACTAGAGACATATCAGAAATATTTTCCGACAAGAAAAGTAAAACAAAAGATGGGAACATCATATCAGACAGTATATTATATATATACATAAGTAACAAGTAAGTTCTGCAGAATGTACTCTTGCAGACATGCATTGGCTTTGATAAAAGATAATATCAACGAATAGTAAGCCACAAAGTTGCTGGGGTCTGGGGGCGGCAGCCCCCGGAAGAAAATTAAATTTTTTTTGAATTTCAGGCCAAATTTGGTCAATTGGAGATCTATCAGAAATTTTTTTCGGCCGGGTGATAAAAACCAAAGGTGGGAGAGACCCTTGTAGACAATTTCTTCAGGTTCGACCACAAGAAAAGGGGTCACGACCCCCGCGACACCCCCCCCCCCCCCGACTACGCTCTTGGCAGTGCAGGATCTACCACGGGAGGGGGGTCCGGGGGTACCCTTAATGTTTGCTACTTTTGGTGGCAAACTGCAAATTGTGCGAAAATTTAATAAAAATTCATCCATTTTCATATCGATAGCTACACAATGACGTCGACAAAAGGATGAACCTTGAAAGTATATACAGGAAAATCAGTAAATCTGAATTTTCTGTAGAATTAGCCAGTAACATTTTTTCAGATAAAATTCAGAGTCTCTGAATTCTGGGTGAAATTATCTGAACTTTGCCTGAATTATTCAGAAAATTATCTGAAATTCCTCTGAAAGTCTGTAAAATGCTGGAAATTGTAAAAAAAACATCTGAAAAATGTAACTGAAAAAAATTTACAGAAAATTCAAATTCCTGTGAAGGGTCAGATTTATTTTGACGTCCATTTTTGCCACGAAGCCGGCTTTTACCAACAATATTACTATACAGTATATTATACGTTAAATTTTTTCACTTTTACTATATCCGAAGAACCATGGCCCCACTCAAAGGCGGGTCACGTCGGAGGTAAACAATGAAGGAGCGTCACGGCGCGCAGGTCTAGTTTTGAGCCAAACCCTTTCTATCTGGGGTGTATTTTAGCAGATTGGTAACTCCAATACAATCGGAGCTATTTTTAACTAAATTCGAGCCAAACAGTGTCAAAATTTGCTATTTTCGGGCAAGAACAAGGTCAAATTGCATGTTTTCGAACAGAGGTTAAAATTTTACGATATTCAAGAAGACATGGTCCCACAGTCCCACACAAACGGGGGAAAGAACCAGCAATGTAACCAAAATTGTCGTGATGTAGCTGCTAGTTATATATACATAACTACATAAGCTGTCTGACCATGGTCTTGTAATTTTACCTAAAAACTTGTAAAAAGTCAAAAATCAATAGGTTAAAAAATTGCAAAAAATGACCCAAAGTCTCGGTTTTGGCGGTCTCGGAATTTGGTCTCGGTCTCGGTAGTCTCGGTTTCGTGGTCTCGGTCCCGGAAAAAAACCGAGACTTCCATCCATAAGACGTATAAAAGCGCAATATTTAAAGCATAAGACCAACTTTTTCACCTAAAAATAGTGTTTTATCGTGAATTTGGTGCGCCCCCCCCCATTTTGGTCGCCGCCCCCCCCCCATCCATGGGGGGCTGCCCCGCCCCCACCATAAAATTTGGCCTAAAAATATGCCAGTAGCCTATGCCACCAAATTGCTAACACGAGTATACGTTTTCATGGGAAACCAAAAAAGTTTCACGTCTGTCTAACCTTGTTCTAAATACAGGGGCCGGTTTCGTTCCGCTATCTCCTACCATTTTTTTGGCGTTTTTGGTCGAAAATTTGCCGAGGAAAAACCCATTCGTGGGAAAAACTCACCCCATCAATCACCAAATCAAGTATGGTAGCGGAAACGAACGTAAACAACGAATGTGTAACGTAGCAGAACGGTATGGTACGTCTGCGGAGTTGTAGAGGCACCTGAAGCCAAAATATACGCAGATTTGTTGTGGGGTTCAGCAGGTACGTAAGTATATAAGTTTCAAAACCGATTTGCCTTAAGACTTAAACACCAATAAGCAGTGTCCTGTTCTTAGTGGTCTTGGAGCTGTCGCCATCGAACCCATAATTTGTCGCCATTAACTAGCATCCTTGGCTAGGTCTATCATCTGCGTTGCACACATAATATATAGCCCCCATGAAGTCGCATCCCAGATGTAAAAACCGAAACATTTTTTAATACATTTTTCACTAGTAGTGACTAGTGTTTTTTCCTCAAAAATTTTGCGTTGTCTGACGCACTTCAAAGAATGTGTTCAGGGACATTTTAGCAAAATACGTCGAAGGTAATGTCAGTCGGACCACTTCTGTCGAATCGAGTTTGACCTTACCTTTTGGGTCGACTCGGGGCAAAAAACGTTGACACCTTGCTAACTCTTATTCGAAGTAAATTGCTGCCTCTATTTCCCTCAAGTCAACTCTAAATTTTATACACTGCTGTTGTTGCCGAAAAAATAAGGTATACAGGCGTCGCAGCAGTTTTTATTGCTTAGTGCTGCGGTTAAGCATGCAGTATGACAAAATAATCGCAGTTCGCTGTTAAGCATTTAAAATTTTCATGGAAAGTGCCTTAGAATATTCTAATTTCGTCATGTTTAAAGTCATGTCGTCTTTTTGGCCTTGGCGCAAGCAACTGAACTCAGGGGAATCCCAAACGTTTTGTGTTTGTGTAGCATTCTTTTATATAATAAAGTATTTAAAACTTACTCGAAAATCACGACAGTGTCTTCTTTTGTCGTAGTCTCAGTACTCACCGTTTGTTTAGTTCTTAGGGACGTACCGGATATCATTTTGGATTGAACCGAATCAAGTTTGAGCTAAGCATAAACTCTCAGAATGTGTCAATTATTTTGTCAATAATATTACTTATACTAGTCCAGTATAAGTAATTCTTTAAAATGTTAGTGGCGGCCATCGGCTCATTGAAGGTCCTCTGTGGTTAATGAAAATTTCAGTTGAAAATGATTAATGAAGTTAGGACAGCAAATTAATCAGCGTTTTTTTTTGGGCCAAACTGGTGGCCATGGCCACTAAAATTATGGATTGGCCACTAAAAAATTTGGGCTGGTGGCCAATCTGGCCACCAAAAATTGAAGTTTAAAATGAAGAATGTGTTTCAAAATTAAAAAAATCGCCTGGCTTCCAAGGGCCCTCGCCCCCAAACGGACCAAAACGAAACCAAAGGTTCTATTAAACATTAATTGTACGTGTAAATTATAGAGCAACACAATTTCTGTTTTGTAGTGAGAAAGCTTTCGTTTCATCAAAATTTAGTTGAAACTGATAAAAGGGACTTATTCTATATCAGGGGCGGATCTAGGGGTGGGGGGACGGCGCTGAGGCCGCCCCACTCTCTGAATTTTTTCCCGAAGTTTTTTTTGTTTTTTCGAAAGTGAAATTGTAAACAAGGGCCCCCTCCTTTGGTCTTTATTGCCCGGTCGAAAAAAATTTCCGATACGTCTCCAGTTGACCAAATTTGTCCTGAAAATGAAAAAATTCGCCAATTGTTTTCCGGGTTGCTGCCGCCCCCATAACCTTGCAACGTTGTGGCAGTGTCTTGCCATCCATGATTATTTTTCTTCATCAAAGCCGATGCATATTTATATACTCGAGTGTACATTATGCTGTATTTACTTGTGTAATACACTGTGATGTGACATTGTCCTTTCGATTTACCTTTCCTGTCTGCTAAAAAAATTTCTGATACGTCTCAAATTGACCAAATTCGACCAATCAACCAAAAAATTTTCTGCTATTTTTTCTGGATAGTGGTGGGTTTGTCTTTCATGACAGCATGTGCAGTATGTGTACATGAGTGCATGAGTATGATTATTGATGTGTTTGCCCGCTACAGGTAAGATGGAGATTCCGCGATAGTTCGAGCACAAACGTTGGTTTCCTTTTTTGAATACTGGCACTAGATAGGCGGACTGCCACATTTTGGGGCATCTCGCTGCTTGCCATATTTTGCCCAAAAGAGAATGTAGCTTAGGCACCATGATTTTCACCGCAGCACGGAACAGCTCAGCTGGCAAGCCATCTGGACCATTTTTTAGCTTACGGATGGCCAGACGTATCTCTTCCATTGTTGGTGGGTCGACATACTGGTAAGTTTTGATCCGTCTGGTCCGGCGGTGGCTGGTTCAGTAGATCGCAGAAATATTCTCTCCATCTGTCCAATCGCCGTTTTGGATCAGACACTACAGCACCAGATTCTTCACAGATTGAATCGCTAACCACGGCCCGTTGACCTATGGCCGTTCTAAGATGGCCATATAGAGATCTCGAGTCCCCATGTTGAGCGGCATCTTCCATCTGCTTTGCTATATTGGCCCAGCGTGCATTCATGTCACTGCGTAAGTAGCGATCGACCGGAGGCTCCGGCTCCGGCCGGATTTGAGCCTCCGGCTCCGGCAAAAAAAGTGCCGGAGCCGGAGAATTTTTCATTGTTGAAATTTTGGCAAAAAGTTCAAATTTTAAGAAAAAATCAAGGCTAACGGAAAGATAAGTCGGTTACAGTACTCATATTACTGCCGACTGCAATGGAGGCGACGATCCCTCTGCACCATTATGTAATTCTACTATTACGTTCGCCCTTTAATTTCAATTTTCTGGTGGGAAAAAGTTTCTGATTACGTCTCCAATTGACCAAATTCGACTTAAAAACAAAAGTTTGTCACATTTCTTTGGAAGCTGCCACCCCCCGATTCCTGCAACTATGTACGTAATTTAGTGTTTTCAGCTCGACTTTTAGGTCTGATGTCTTTGGCCGGTCAAAATTAGTATATAATGTTTGCACAGTATGTACTGTTATCTCACAAACTGGTGTGTTAAAATTACAAAAAAGTTCATTTTAACCCATTACAAAATATCGAAAAGCCATGCCCCAAAATTTTTTCCTGGCTACGCCACTGAGATATGCCTCGGGGGCCGCACCTCGCAGAAGCTAGAGACATTTACGGCATCTACATCTACAAAGTGCAATCTTTTCCAAATTTATCTATTTTTTGGGGAACCCTTGTTGACAATTTCGTAAGGTTCGATTAAAAGGGGGGCTCAGATGGACTTCCTGAACCACCCTCTGACTACACCTTCGGCACCCGAGTCAAAATCCCATACTGGTCAGTTTGACCAAATTTTCGACTTTTATCAATGACGAAAATTTTTTGTCAGATCTCTCTAAACAATGACCAGGACCAGTGGCCAATTTTGGTTGAATAGGTGCGTAAGAACATAATGTATAGAAATGTGGCGTGAGTGTTGAAAAATTTCAGAATGCTGTTTCGGAAAAAAAATGAAAAAATTTGGTCAAAATTGTCAACATATACAAATTGATTTTTTAAAAAACACTGCCTCCGGCTCCGGCTCCGGCATTTTCTATCCGGCTCCGGCTCCGGCTCCGGCAAAATTTTACCTCCGGTCGTTCGCTATAGCGTAAGCTGTGCCGGAGCTGATTGTTCAAGATTCTTCTGGTCGCTTGGTTTGATTCATTCCTTTTTTGTTGTGCCAGATGGATTGATTTCGGGCTCAGGTGACCACGATGGCTGGGATTTAGTTGCGTGAGCGTATTAGAGGCCGCTTCATGCATGCATCCTGCAATGCATCGCCACATTTCATCGATGTCGTCAGGTAGACCAGATAATGCTGCAAATTTGTTCGTGAGCGCGATCTGGTACTTGTTAGCTGTGTCCGCGGTTCTGAGTCCGCTTAGGTCAAGTCGTCGGACACGGCTAGTTGGAGGGAAGGCGTGGAACCGTAGACGTGCTCTGGACATAAGCATCTCATGATCTGATGGTAGACTCGTACCTCTTTTGACTCTAGCGTCCAGGACTGAGGTAGTCCATCTGCGTCTGACAAGCAGGTAGTCCAGAGTCTTGCAGCATCTGCCCGTATTGCTATACCACGATATGCTGTGGCATTTTCGGTGCCGGAAGATCGTGTTCGTTATTCGCAGGTCACAGGATGAGGCCAAAGACAGAAGCCTTAAGCCGTTATCATTCAAGGTACCACTGCCGAAAGGTCCTCTGACCGTGTCCCATCCAATTTTAGATTGACCGAGCTCTGCATTGAAGTCTCCTCCAAGCAGTAGGAAGTCAGACTTCGGAATGCTTTGGAGACACTCGTATAGTTCATCATAGAATCTGTCCTTTTCGGCCGACGTGGCTAGCTCTGTAGGGCTGTAGCACGAGATAACAGTCATGCGGCCAAAATTGTGGTTGAATCGAGCAGTCATTAGGCGATGTTGGCAAGACACTAGAGCTTCTTTGTCCTTTTTTGACATAGCAATAGCAACCCCACCATGGGCGGGCTCGGTTGCGGGTCGGCCTGTGTGGTATAGGTAGTATTTCCCAGTTTCAGTTTTCACGCATATAGCGCCGCTGTCTGGTATACGTGCCTCAAGAGAGACACGCTATGTCAATACCCAAGCTTTCCAGATCAGCAGTGCACAGCTCTTGTTTAGCCTTGCTCAACAAAGTTTGCGTATTCCATACTGCAACTCGTAGCTCAGTTTTCGGTCCAAGCAAGGGGGAGCCAATCAGATGGCGGATCGCACCCAGGGCTCCTTCAGTGAGCCGAATATCCTCCCCAGAAAAACCATAAAACGAAATGTTTGTAGGAGTGTTTTCCATGGGAGTTTTCATTTTGGGGCAGGGCAGGGCATACTATATCAAGAGCAGGAGACGCGTCCCCGCCTGCGCGAAGCCCACCAAATGTTCCATGCGGGACCGTTTGTTACCAGACAGTCTCTCTCTGGTCATACATCCCATCGGCACGGTCGGGACCTTAGGATTGAGCGTCAGACGTGGGTCTACAGGGTATGGGTTTGGGGATACACGGAATAATGACGGGCGCATGCTGCCGACACACACCCCAGGGTTCTCTTCGCTACCCTTCACCGACACTGCCGGCCTCGGATAGTGAAGTTGGGCCTGGGGCCGGGACAGGTATAACTGTGCCAGGGACCCCCCGCCACACCAGGTCCACCCAGGAGGGGCCGGGAAACCATCAGATGTAGGAACCGCCCCCGACCCGGGAACCCACCGGGAGCCGGAGGACCCAGGCCCCCCCACCCCCGTTTTCACCTCTAGCCTTTGGACCTCCCAAAGGGAGGAGCACCCTCACCGCGACAAGGCTGAACTTCCCTGAGTTTGGGCGAACTCAGGGGTCCAGGTCCCCAGATCACTCCGAGGACAGGCTAGTAGGACTTTGAGGGTGTGCATGCTGGGGATTACTGCATGCTGGGGATTACTCACAACATTTCCGAAATTTCCAGCTTTGCCTAAAAATGGAAATTTTTGCAAAATTAGAATATTTTTTGCGATTTTTTTAGCTTTTTGTTCGTTTTTAAGTCAATCTGGGGAAACTTTTCGGGCACCTTTTTCAACTTTGAGGAGCGCTTGCTTGTCCCGGAATCCCAAATCTGGGAGGACTTGCCTCACCAGACCCCCTTGGCCCTTGTACTTTTGTGTGCCGAAGATTTCAATAAAATTTAAAGAAAAAAATTTTCGGAAAGGGAATGATTTTTCTATTTTTTGTAATAATTATTTAAAAATTGCACTTTTTGCAATTAACACAAAAATTAGCAGATAACAGCGCATATTGTCCGAACATTATACTAATTTTAGCCGACAGAAAACATCAGAGCTAAGATTTGAGCTCAGAATGCCGAGAACAGTAAACCAGGAGGATGCAGGGGTCTAAATGCGACAGCCCTCAAAAACAAAGTTTAAGACTTTTCACTTTTTAGGCCAAATTTGGTCAAGTGGAATCGTATCAGAAATTTTTTCGAGTCGGAAAATTAACAGTAAATCACGTCAAAAACTCAGAAGCAGAACGCCATATCAGATAGTACAGTAGATAGGTAAATGTACTCGTGTATATGCAAATGCACTTATGCAGAGGCTTTGATGAAAGCTAGTAACAAAGACGAATAAGCCAGTAAGTTGCAAAGGTCTGGGGGCGGCAGCCCCCAGAAAAAATTTCAGATTTTTTCAATTATTAGGCCGAATTTGGTCAAATCATTTTGACCAAAAAAAACCTTGTCCGTGAGTCACCATTTTACCTTCGTGAGCCACTAATTTTGCCATCGTGAGTACCTCAAAAAGCATTCTGGGGGGGGGGGGGGGTGAAGCACCTGTCTGGGGGGAGGGTGACGATGGGGAGGGTGACGATGTCTTCCGGGGGGGGGGGGGTGACAACCCCCCCACGACCACGTATGGTTCGCACTTTTTGACGCAAAAAGAACACTGCTAGTTTCAATATTTTGCACGTATATAAGTCATGAGCTTAACACAACAGGTTTTTTGTGTGTTTGAGCTCAAAACTTGTGCGTTATGATAAAGTTAGCATTCGATAGTCTAGTCCCTGGTTTTGAGCGAGAGCCAGATTCTATTTCTAGCTCCAACCTTAGTAATGTTACATGTCTGCTTTTGCAGTGGTGCATTTTGGCCATGTTTGTATAGTGGTGCGGGAAAAAAACCATATTTTCAACTTTTCGGGTCGTCCTGCGCTCCACATAAATCGAATCCACTAATGCTCGCGGCTGTTATAACGGCCATCTTTCGCCTAACTGTTGCACTAATAAAATGGATTCTAACTACTCACGTTTCTGAGTAATGAGTCTCGAAACCTCCGGGAAAACAAACCTATGCGGGAAAAAACCCTAATGCGGGGAAAAAAACCCTATCACTTTTCCTGGTTGTTCTATTAGCAGTGAGCATAAACACAAATTCATAGTGTTCTACAACTCTTAGGCTGCAGTATGGACTAAAAAACCCGTTTCTCCGACACCCATGTGACTCACAATGATTCTTCAAAAATCGACCCTTTTTGGCAGAAATGACTTCTGTCCAAATATTAATTTTTTCCGTATTTTAAAAGCATTAAAAAAAGATTTTTGCGCATATTACGTTAGAAATAGTGGACATACACCGCCCGTGTCTATCATTCTTGGATTTAAGTGGTACACAGCAGCTAAAACCTAAATATTGCAAAAATTGCCAAAGTTTGGTGAAACATCACCAAAACAGGTTTCGTAAGGGGTGTCGGGGTATGGGCCAAAACGACAAAAAAGACGTTTTGCGGCCGAATAAACGGTTTCAATGAAGTCTACGCATGTTTTTAGCCCAGATGAATTAACTTTTGTAGCAACAATGGGTGAGTTCAGCCAAAAATTGTCACCAAACAAAATAGGGTTTTTTCCCCGCAATAGGGTTTTTTCCCGCACAAAGTTTGAACAGTCACAGGTCAACCACGTTTTTCACTGTTTTTGAGCTTTAGAAGTATAGAGGAAAGGTAACTCTCTTGAAAAATGCAAACGGCGTTCGCCAAAAGTGTTTT
>JASANF010017164.1:0-39114 GCA_030248245.1 Trissonchulus sp. WLG1_4
ATACTCGTACGTGTAGCTGTTGTGTTACGTCATAAATAAGCCACCAGGTATATAAACGCCTTTTTCGTCCAGTAACTTTTGTTTCCCTTCAATAAAAAGAGTTTCTGGTTCCACCTGTAGGCATACCGTAGTTTCATCAAAAATTTTACTTTCGGGCTCATTTTGTCCGTCTAACAGTGCCGTTACAGGTATATATTCCTTTAGTAAAGTTACTGGTACTAAGTTTTTGCTATTTGGTGCCAATTCTATATCATCACACAAGGCTAAACACGTTTCGTTAGTGCTAGACGTACGTATTGCTTCTAGGATAGCTACAATTTCATGTGGGAAAAGCATTTCCACTACTCCAAAAGAATTTGTGACTGTGTGCGTGGCTAGCTGCATTGTCCAAGAATTTTCAGATAGAAAATCGATTCCTAGGACCAGATCGTACGGACATGCTTGTGTCACATTACATACGTATCTAAATTCATGGTCTTTGAACCGCAATTTCGCTTGGACAGATACTAGATATTGCATTGGCTGATTGTTTGCTAGTACTGCATACGGGGCTGAAGGCTTCAAAATTTTCTCAAAATGGTGCTTCTCTTTGAGCACTTCATACAAATCTGCTGACATTATAGAATGAGAAGCCCCAGTATCTAGCAATGCAAAGACTGACAATTCTGCTACACCAACTACAACTACAAACGCACGTCCACGCGATATCCTAGTGTTAGGGCCAACGAAATACGTATCTACACGTTGCAATTCTATCGCTAGCTTGTCCTGTTGGATGTGAGCAGCTACAGCAGGCTGTGAATTTTGAGGTGAGGGTGGGTGGGGGTTTCGTGACTCTTTGGGGGTTTTCTCCCGGTTTTCCCCATTTTGTCTTGTTAACATTTCACTAGGATTGGCCAACATTTGCACAAAAGGATCAATATTTTCAATGGCCTTCAATAGATCGTTCTGTATTACTGTAGATTTCGTAGTAGGGCCAGATTTTAAAACTTGTTCCCCGGAGGCTACTGTGACTTTAGGTCCATGTGTTGTGGATAGACTGGACGATACCGTCTCGCCCCCCTGAACCGTCACAGAGGGTCCTCCCTGTAGCTGTCTCACATCGTTCTTAGGTAGCAAACCACGCTTACGTAAATTACGTACGTCATTCACCCGCGGACCCGAGGTAAGGCAAAACTGTTCAGAAGGTTCAATTCTAGCGGTGTTTTTGTGCCGTTTTCGCTTGTTCTTGCGCTTTTTGGGGGGAACTTCTAGAGACTTTGGAGCCTCCTCTGCTCCACTATATAAATACGGATTGGCATTTTGCCAATTGGAATTTGGAGATGAAAAATTGGACAGCACCGCAAACTGATTCGACGTAGGTATATACTGAGACACTTTTGGCTTTAGACACAAGCCATCAAAAGAATTGTGGTAGGTTTTAGTCCGCAATACCGACTTCTGCGTAGGATACACCCTCGAGTTACTGTAACTACGTTCCACATTCCCACCGTACGTAGCTCCAACTTTCCAGTTCGAGGGACCATGTCCATAGTGCCTACAGTCACCATTACCTTTCCAGAATTCTGGCTCATTCCATCTCTGTTGCGTTCGGTGGAAATACTGATTCTGGGGCAGAGGCTGGTACTGTGGCTGCACTACGGAACTATACCTGAACTGCCGTGGTTGATCGGTGTTGAAGATGCGCGGATCCTGGAACTGATAACAGTTAAGGGGGGTGGGGTTCCCTATGGTCAGTACTACGTGCTGATTTGGAACATTCTCCGATTGCACCTGCTCACTTTGAAACATTCTGAACAATTTCCATTTTTGCTCACTAGTCAAATTCGAATTGTATACGACTGTTTTCACAGCGGTATCGCTACAGAAATGGTCGGATAATTCGGGTTCCGCTTCCTGAGAATTTGAAAAATTTTGGTTAGAATCCAAATTTCGCAAATTTTCTGATTTTTGAAACGAATTAGAATTTTGGGAAGCAGATGGGTTAGCTACGGTGCTGGATGCCTGGACTATACTGTCTTGATTATCCCCCTTACTGACCTCACTCTGCTCCATTGCCGAACCCAAATTATTATTTTTGTCCCGAGTCACATCAGCACCAATAGGGTTTGGGGGGTCGGGGGACAGCCGGGACTCTCTCTCCCCCACTAACGAAAATTTTCATTTGGGCCTCGGGCTCCCCGTTCAGCACGGAAAGTTCGAAAATTGGGGCCAGGAAATCGTGGACTGGGGTTATTATAACCTACTTGCTGGTTACCAAATCTTGGGTGCTGCCCAAACCGAGGGGGAAACTGGTTCATGTTCCCAAACCGAGGGTTGAAATTTTCGAACCGTGGGTTCGGATTCTGAAATCGCGGGTTTGAACCCATGAACCGTGGGGGCCTTTGGGGAGGGAGGGGTGGCATTTCTCGCATTCGGTTCTGGTTATAGAAACAATCCCGAGTGAGATGGTTTCTGCGCCGACATATACCACAGGGGGGTAGGGGTGGGCGTTGGTAATTTTCCGGAATTTCCATAAAATATGCCGAGTCGGATGGAAAAGACTGGCACATTTGTGGTGTTTGAAACACCGGTTGGGGCAGGGTTTGGGGAGGTGCTGAGTGCTCGTAGGCCACTCCTGCAGTCAAAGCGTCAACTTTTTGAGTCAAGGTTTGAACTTGCTGAACCAGATTCTGGTGCAATTTGAGAATTTGGCTGAAGTCTGGATTCTCGGTGGTTGGTTTAGCCGGTGAGGCCACGTCCAGACCAGAAAATTTTGAGGAAGTCGTCGACAATACTGTCTGCGCACCTCCGTTTCCCTGGTCAGCATGACCGGGTTGAGCTGCTACCGCAGCGTATTGCTCCATGCCCAACATGTCTTTTTCGACACCCGTTATAATTTCCAAGGCTCGATTTAGAATTTCGGCACCAGTCCCGGTCCAATTTTTAGCACCCGCCAAAACAGAAATAACTTTTCCCCGCAGCTCTGGTTTCAGGCCTTTTTCAATTGTTCAATAATGCGTTTCGAACGCATATTTTCCGATTCGGAACTAAAAGCTTTGGCCGTCAGAAGCTGGAGTTCGGTGATGTAGGTATGCGAATTTTCCGCCGGGCGCTGGTAACGGGTGAAGAAACGTTCTGCCCACTGTTTTTTTGTAGTGGGGAAAGGCTCATAAATTCGGAAAAGGAGGGCTTTAAGTCCCTCATAGGAATCGGGCATCCCCAGTTCGCCAATTTGCGTCAAAACCTTGCCCCCCAGACAGTTGGACATGAGCGGCAACCAGGCGTTCTCTGGAACACCATTGATGCGGGCCAACGATTCAAAGTTTCGAACAAAGTTCGAAACTTTGGTCGTTGTCCCAGTGCCCTGAAAAGGGGGGAGGTTTTTGAACGCTGCGATGTAATCACGGCGTGTAAAATCCTGAAAATTCATTTTCAGGTCGTTGGGGGGGGTTTCTTATCTTCTTCCTCTCCTTCCGACAACTGAGAGCCTAAGCCCAAAAAGTCGGGGTCAAATTTTTCGACTTTTGTGGTTTCCACAGGCTTGGGGAGGGTAGGTGGTTGCAAAACTGCGTCTAAACTCGGAGCCGAACCGCTCTTTTTCTTATTCTTATTTTTGACTCGCTCTGCGATTGACAATTCTTCCGAATTTTTATAACAGGGGACTTCCGAGACAGAACTACGACGAGGAGGTGATCTTTGCAGGTTCATATGAATTTACACGCAGTTTTTGAGAAATTTTAACTAAATTGCACTCCAAAAACCACAGAAAAAATTTACACACAGGAATTAAAACAAAGTCAAAAATTTCTGAAAAATTTGGGCAGCATAACGCCTAGGGGGGGTGACTTTTTCCAGAAAAATAGGTACTTTGGCCCTATTTTTCAGCTTCGGACGTCGACATTCGGACTGGCAGCCTCGCCATGTGAAGTTTTAGTTGGAATTCCAGGTCCGAACCGAAGTGTCTCCGTCCTAGGCCGAAAGATAGGGCCGCAGCTCGCTCACTACCCAAAAACTACCCAAAACCCGAGAAACTACATAAACTACCCGCAAAACCCTAAAAACACAAGAAAAACACAGAAATTCCGGAAAGAAGCGATTTATTGATGAAATAAACAGGACATGGGGCAAATATAAATAATTTGGGGCAATACAGATGACACACACAACCCGCCGGGAAAAACCGAACCAACCGTCGTGAAAATTCGTAGCTACACCACTTGACTAAGCCAAAGTCATAGCGGAGATTGCTCATGTTTGTGAATAGTATGACCGTTCATTTAAAGGTTTTGAATAGAAGTATAAAGGAACTAGTTTAAAGGCCTATTCACATTTATAACACATACTTCACACAAATATAAAGTCAAGCAAGTTGTAAGTGACTGTCATTGTAAGTATGTAGGTGTTTTACGATATTTTACGTTTCACGATTAGGTCCGTTATAAATTAGATTAACTAACACTAGTTCACCAACATCTTGTTTAAATGTTGATCAACGGTTCTAGGCCAAGTCTCAACACGAATTGAGTTTATTTTCGTTTACTGATATTTTTAAAAATGTGGCTTTCAGATGCTACCTCCGCCGTTGCAACGGTAGGTGCTGCAACTGAAGATCAAGTCAACTCCATGTAGCTCGTCTGTGTTCTTAATTTTCAAAATTATTGTCTAATTAATCGATGTATGCAATCGCGTAAAGAAATCTCTATGCGTGTATCCTATGGTTGGGATTCACAGACGGTGCTTAATCTAAACGCAGTCTCAGTAGAGCACGTGAACGTATGAAATACACATAGAACTTTTTATTATTATCTTCTATATAATGCGAAAAGACCGAGTCCAAATTTAAACACGTTGACCGGTATTCACAAAAGGTGATTCACATTGACCGGTATTCACTACACTTTAAACTCGGTCTAAGGGTCGATTCATACTTCAATAGGGCAAACGGACAAACGGACATAGGGCATACGGACAAAGCGCGGTTCGTCCGTTTTTTCAATTCATACTTCTTAGGGCAAACGGAGATTGGGACGTACGGACATACGGATGTACGGGCATACGGACAAAGGTGCGATTCATACTTTTGAGCCGTATGTCCGTTTGTCCGTATGCCCTACAATTTCGGGCAGAGTTGAACTGAATTCAACTTTGCCGGACATACGGACAAAGGGAAAATATGCCGTTTAGTACGGATGAACGGACATACGGCTGAAGGGCAAACGGGCACACGGCTGAACGGACGAAAGTATGAATCAAACAGCCGTTCTGCAGTTCATTTTGTCCGAACGTCCGTTCGTCCGTTTGCCCGTATGTCCCAATGTCCGTATAGAAGTATGAATCGAGCCTAAAACGTGTTTTCGAACAAAATAGAACATCGTACTATGCATATTTCATGCATTCATAGCCTATTTTTAGTTGGACTTAGACTGGGTTTAAGTTAAACGCGCTTTGTGAATCCCTGCCATTTTGTGTATTACAGGCTAAGTATGATCATTTTCATCATTTTTGTACTCCTTATTTTAGATTCGAAATCCTGACGTCTCGTTGGGCGGTTTCAGCGTCTGTTTCTGTGTCCAGTCTGATAACTTTCGCACAATTCACTTCCCTTGCTGTCAGCATGATTTTCTTGTGGATTCGAAAACTACAAAATTCAGGCAGCTACGATGCATTCGAGCTTCTTGGTTACAGTCGCGAACAAACACCCGCCATTTAAGTTACTGCAGATTGAATACGCTAATTTTTGACAAACTGCACAAACATTTGACATTCAATACGTTAATATTCCTGTGAGTCTGTAAACAGTATATACAGTACATGTAGTTATGTTGTTTCAAATACTGTAAATAAATAGATGGCTAGAATGACCCAAGTTTTCTCGCTTGTAGCTGTAGCTTAAAAAGAATATTTCAGTGGAAGATCGTTCAAATTATTGGAACTTCCTCGAGTAGAGTTGGTTTGGTAGTGCCCACTGCCCACTGCCCGGATATTTCCGGAACCTTCCAGAACGTTCAGTGTAACTTTCAGCGTAACTTGCAGAATTTCCAAGCCGGTCAAAATACTTACAATTATCGGTGTTTGGAACAATGTTCATCTGTGAACAGTCCTGAACACACAAATACCATTTACTGAATTTTTAATAAAATTTAGACGATTCGTCAAGTTTAGATTATTTTTATTTTTTATTTCCAGAATCTTCCCTTTCCCTACTCCTTAGTCTATGAGTAATGTAGACTGTTTTAAGTTAGAGTTGGTTCACAGGCTTTTGGAATTGCATTTAGAACATGATTTTGAACTACGTAGTTTAGTTAGGGTTCATACCGTGGCGTTTTAGCCAGGTGGACGCGGACAACAGTAAAGAAAACAATGGAATTTATTAAGGTTAGGTCTGGTGATCAGGGACCACGCAGGGAATGAATGCAAGCTGATTAAACTGACTGATTATCCATTCACAGTACGCGTTATATAGCGCAAAAAAATATGCAAATTAGATGCGGCTTAATATGCAAGTGAGCTGAGCGCGCATAAATGTTAAACCCTAAACCGGGGGACTAATGGACGTAATGAGAGGTGCGCAGAGCGCTGACAAAGGTTTTAACCGTCGCCTAAATGTCCCAGTTCAGAGAATAACGCCTAGCTTCGAGCTAGGTTTTTACGAGTCAATCGTCTGAAAAGCACTCAGTTGACAGGTCCGTTCCGTTAATGGCGAAACCACAAAGCCTACACGGCCCGACTTCGGCCGGCAACTAACTAACTAGAGACCTTAAAATCTGCGCCTATAACAACAGCATAAAAATTGGCAATTTACTGACACGGGGCAACGAAATATCAAAAGCAGAACAGTGGGCAATAATTTAGAATGAAAACGTGATGGGCAGGGAAGAACTCACGAATTTAAAATGCGCCAAGCGCCTCAAAACTGTCCCTAAGGTTTACGCACAACACGTACCCATCCTATGAAATTTAGTGTGCAGCGAGAGCGAGGAAAAACAGACCGCACTTCGTCGATCAAGCCGAGGGTCTCACACTAGAGGAAGCGAGACTTATAACGAAATCAATTTAGAAAACTGTCGGAGTTCTTCCCTTGAATTTCCAGTGACAAATATAAAGTCCCTACTGTGTGTGTATAATTTTCCAACAATTTGGCAGTGCAGCGATGTAGAATTTAAAGAGTAGAATTTAGAATTTCCGTAAACATGATGAAACAACTTTAGCTCCTGGCTTGGCTTGCTGCCACGTGGCACTTATTTGTCAGAAATGGCAATGCAAAGCCAGTGCCTCACGTGATATCTACGCAGAAGAGAAACGATAAAATAATGAAATAAACATTGCCAAACTGCGTTTTTGATGCACGCTTGTTAGTTATGTGAATTTTGGGTATAAAAAGACTATTTCTCATCGTGGAAATGTCAACCTCCACTAGTGGCAGCCCTTACGAGTACAACATAAAAGTTGCACAGCGGGCCAATTCCTAAAATGGACTTAACGGATTAGACTTAATTAAATCCGTAATTTAGGAATAGGATTTCGAATTTACCTATCGGATTTAAAGTTTCAGACTGACTAAACGGACTTATTTTAGTCCGATCCAATTTCTAAAATACTTTCGGATTAAACGTGCTGCTGGACTTAATTGAGTCTGCTGAGCAAAAATCCAATTCCAAAAATGGAATTATTTAAATCCGTTTAATATTCGGATTTAAAACTACATGCAAATTGTAGAATTTTAAATCCGTAAAAACGTTACGCGGCTTTAATGATTTAAAGGCAGGGTGCGTCTCATTTAATTGCTTATAACTTTAGACTACCTTAACCGATTTGGACGATCTATATATCAAATGAAAGCGCATAAATTGGGCTTTTCAACTGCATAAGTTTTGACATTTTTTGTCTAGTTATATTCTAAGTAATGGTTATTATTAAGCAAAAACACACACAGTAACTACTTCTGAATTAAGTAATTTTTTTATTTTCAAAGAGTGTGGTGGTTTTTGATGCCTATTACAAGCACGCAACATCAAAAAATTCTAAATTAGACTTAACCGTTAACTAAAAAGTGTTTTCGAAACGCCATTTTATTATACGACTTAGTCAATTTTAGTTGCGTTCAAAGTCCCGCTGAAAAACCAATAACGGTTACCATTTGCGTGTTCCAAGTGGTCATTATAATACACATGCAGAAATGCACATGCTATTATCTGCGTTCACATATGCAGCAACCATACATGTAACGGTTTTGGGGGGGCCTCTCCGGCCAAATTTTGGGGATCCTTACCCTTCCCCCGGCCTCTCGATTTTTTTGGGGGGTCCAGTTCACCAGTCACAGCAGATTACGTAATGTTCACAAACGCAGCTTAAATTTCATTGGTCGTTGACAAACCACGTGCTTATTCGAAGTGACATGTGCCATAATGTTTGTCCAATACAACTTCACCCGCCATTCAATCGCCTTCTAGTTTTTGAGTTATAAAACTATTTTGAGTTAGCCAGTTTAAGTTATAAGACTGTTTAATAAAATCACTCAGTTTACAAGCTGTCAACTGTGTGAATCAGTTAACTCGTCCTAAAATGTTTTTTTTCAAAAATAGCAGATCGTTGCCCCTTGGGCTCGATTCATACAGACAGCCGTTTATCCGTTCATCCGTCAAAATTAATAGTGTTTAAGATAAAATTGTGGCGTGATTATTGCGGAATTTGGTTTTCTAAACGGACATATATATTATATATATATGACTGTAAATATAAATCGATCCTAATAAATACTAAATAGTGTATATAACTAGTGGTTCAACTGCATTTTGTTTAAAGATCTTAAAAAGGTTATCAATCCCGTTTGCAGGCAAAAAAAGAAATTTCTAAATTTCTAAGCTGGCATTCGAACTGTGATCAGTAGGGTGAGAAGCAAAAAGCTTAGCCACTAGACTGCCAGGGCACTAGAATCTGTGCATTAAAATGTCTTAATAAACGTTTAGTACAGTTGAGTTGAGTGCTGAGTAGCACAATTGAAAAACTAAAAATTTTCATGCAAAATATGTTGAAACAAGCACGTTTTGCGAGTAAGGTTAAACTTAATTTGGATAGATTCCGTTGCGACGTTCTTGCTGTGCTGAGGATATTCTTCGAATATAAAACGCGGCACCTAATTTTTTTTAAAGCCAACATAAACTGTCAACTGCCAGTTTTTAGCTCAGATAATTCTTACCAGTAAACAGCCAAAAGGTCTCCAGCAGAAAACTTTTATACAGCGTCAGTTTTGCTTAATGTTGATGCCTCCATAGGAGATCATGATCAGACGTGATCACTGTGAACAGTGTTTAAGTTCAAATTGGTCACTATATTGCTGAACCGTAAGCAAGAACCCTTTTAACAAGAGTACATAATAGCTTCTCACTCTATATAGAAGAAGAGTGAGACACTCTCCAGCCTGCCTGTGTTATAGCGCAGGCAGATGCGCTGGTCGTTTTCAGGCTACATGTTGACATTCTATGCAACATGTGACTGGCCAATCAGAAGCGAGCTTCTATTCTCTGATTGGCCGACGCCTGTGCACGTGCTCCAATCATAAAACGGGATAGGGATAAAGGCTAATAACTCATTATTTATTCATAGTCTGCTTGTAAAAACATTAAAAAAGAATTGCAAATACCTTTGGGGATATTTTGGCAAACTTTCAGTGAAATTGATCGAGAAACTTTGAAGAAATTCATAAAAGTTTATATCTCAAAAGTTTCTCAATCAATTTCGCTGAAAGTTTGCCAAAATATCCCTAGAGGCATTTGCAAACCTTTTTTAATGTTTTTGCAAGTAGACTATGAATAAATAGTCAGTTATTAAGCTTTTAACTCTATCTTAATGCTTATCAACGCATCAGCGATTATATACTAAAGTGTGTTACGCAGGGAATCTACGCGCTGATTGGCCAGTCACATGTTGCATAGAATGTCAACATGTAGCCTGAAAACGACCAGCGCATCTGCCTGCGCTATAACACAGGCAGGCTGGAGAGTGTCTCACTCTTCTTCTATATAGAGTGAGACGCTATTATGTACTCTTGCTTTTAATATTCAAAATTTTAGATTTGCCGAACGAACTACAGCATCAAGTTTAGAGCAGCCTATATACCTACGCGCTGCAAATCGCGTGCTAGTCAGCGGATGTAGGCCAAGATCAACCATCACGCTGTCACGGAGTCCGTACTATGGGCTCCATAGTCGCGTCATGACATGGTTTCCATGTCCGTTACAGTTCAAAATTTTTTGCTTTCGACGCGCTAATAAACATTCTACGAAACATTGTCCCGACAGGTTTTTGTCAAAGGACTTGCTAGTAATGGATGTTGTTACAAATGTTAGTACTGGACAGATAGGCTACGTAAACGAGAGCGGACAACTGATTGTCGCCAAGTACGTACACACACCCACACAAACAGTGTTACTCGCTGACCTACCAGCAGATTAACACTAGAATAGACGTATTTGTGTGCTCTTGATGCACACGTTTGCACTATAGTATATACGCGGCGGCTGCGGCCGCCGCGTAAATACACAAGTTACGATGGAATTAATAACGTACCACAAACCCACACTGTTCTTTCCCTATGTAGTAGGCTAGTTTGTTTATAATTTGCTGTTCCTGGTAATCACATGTAATATGAGCCATATTTTGATTGGCCGATTTCCTTAATGACGCTTGGAAGCACAGCGGAAGTATTAAGAAAAACTAATAAATCTTGTACTTTAGGAATTGAATCGGACTTAATTAAGAGAAATAGTCGGATTTAATTAAAATCTAATTCCTAAAATGCCTGATTTGATGGATTTAAGCGCATCCGGTATTTTAAATCCGGTATTTTAGGAATTGGATTTTGCAGCTTGTTAAATCCACTCGTTACGTCCGATTAAAATAAATCCGATGGCGATATATAACAAGATCGGCAGTCAAGGTCTTTAAGGGCATCAATGAAGTCTGTGTCGCCTATTTCAGTAGTTGTAAATTAGAAATAATAAATAATACTTTAAAAATTTTGCCGTTTTCTACAAGCAGACACTTTTCTATTTTTTGAAGTTTGAAGTAAAAAAAGGAGTTTTATAACACCTACAGTATATTTTCGCTTAAAAGTTGCCAAAAGCGATGTTAAATATTTGATAAATTCGCACTAAAACTTGACAATGTCAAGAATCGTGCACTTTGTGAAACTTTATTACCTCTCCGTGTTTAAAATTGATCGGGATTTCTACCGTTACTGATAATTTTCACTCACTACAACTAAAATATCTTGATACTAAAGGTTGACAGTGTCAAATCAGAACAAAATCGGATTGCCCTGTTTTGTTGCTTGTCAGTCAACAGTCAACACCGAAACCTTTGATAAACTTTATTTTCTGTCTCAACGTCTGATAATGTTTTAAAAATTCCCACCATGCCAAATTCGCTGAATGGTTACAATTGGACAATTATCATGGGGTTTCTTAGTGTGATTTCGTTATTTTTTGCTGTTCTTGTGATTGGCGTTGTCAACGTGAATGCTGAATGCATCAATTCGTTGCCTGGAGAGGAGACTACAAGGAATGCAGACTCACCCGAGGTAATATGGCAATACCGAACGGCCGTGATTCACAAAAGGTGTTCAGCTTTAGACTCGGTCTAAAACGTTTTTTCCCAGTCAATGTGTAATGTGTATATTGGTAAAAAATAGTGTCACCACTTCATACCAATACCTTGTACATAAATGAGAAATGGATGGAGACACCGAAAGTGTAGAGCTGTGGTGTAGTGGTTAGCATTGTCGACGTCAACGCGAGTTACCCAGGCTCAAATCCCGGCGGCTCTATTTCTTTCTTTCTCTATGAATTGGGGTATTTTCTTGCATCCAACATGTTACAGAGCTAAATTTGAAAATTCAAAGCTTTAAAAAGTTCATATTGTCCAGAATATCTTCCACTGTTTTTGAATGTGTATATTTTGTTTCAGGTTAATACCCTGCGACGCCTTATAATACAGCACTACAATCAAGCCACAGAACAACATGCTTATTCGAAAATTCAGAAATTAGACAATGTCAAACGAAAGAAAATAGCGGGATACTTGTGGAATGTGGATGTCGAATTAAAGCCAACTAAATGCAGCACGGCCCAGGTAACCGTAAAATTAGGAATAAAACTAACAACCTCGTCTGCTAAGTGAGAACTTAAATTAGTTCGTGACGCTTGAGTGTCAATATTCCACAAGAAACATGTATTTAACCATTTAATTGTCGTCAAATCGAATCGTCGTTACGCAACTACGCTGTCGTTACAGATTAGCTAATGATTTATGAGTGAGAATATTTACCAGTGCCAGAAATTGAAACCAGTAGCTTGGAACAGGAACCAGTAATGTTGCACCGATCCGATGTCCATAGTCAATAAAATGACCCTGTTTTACACGTCTTTAGGTATAAGCAGCCAATGCTAAAACGCACCTTGTAATGAAATATTGAAAAATTAAAAAGCACAAAAGAACCCGCTGCGCATCAGGCCGAAATTTTTTATTTATGAGACCCACTTGTGTGGTACTGTTGCCCAACACCTTTCTCAGTGACTATAAGCGAAAAGCAGAGTTTAGTATCGTAGGCTAGGGTGACGATATTCCCTATCTAGCAGAAGAAAACCGCATAACCGCGCAAATCTTTATGTAAAAGAAAAACAAACCAAAATATGTACCTACTGAATTTTAAATTTCAAATTCAAATTTAAATTTTCCCTCTTGAAAATCTCCACTTTGTCTTATTTTCAAAAGTATAGTAAGTTTACATTATTAGATGGATACCTTATTCTGAAATTACATACCATATTCAAGTAATAAACTTAAACTGAGGAGCAAAGTTTAACAAAATTTTTCGTTGTGTTTTTGTTTGAGGCAGCAGCGTTGGACCACGGTCAACAAGAGCTGCAGTGCGCCATCGACGCAGAACGATCGCCACAAAAATGCACTTATCAGATTTGGGAGAAATCCGACGACAGCAATACGTACAATTTCAAAATTCTGGACAGAATTGGCTGCGAATAATTGAAACATTTTATTTGTTATCAGTAAAACATGCTTAAATCTGGCACACTTTTGTCAGTATATTGTAAATAATGTCCAATATCCAGAATTTGAAATGCTGGAGTTTAGATTCACACTTCTTGCGACTGTTTGATTGTTCAGTCGGCAAAACTGCATTAAAATCGTGCTACTTACAAAGTTCACAAAACATTATGCAGAATGTATGAACTGAATTTTGTAGTGCCTACAAAAACGAAACCTGCCAGTTGCAATAGAATATCTGGACTCTGGAGTAAGTCCCAAGGCTCCCTTAATGAAATTTTTGCAACAATTGTAACGGCAAAATCAGGTGATTCATAAGTAAAAATTAAAATACTAACTGAAAAAACTAAGGAACACAGATGCACATAGGGGGGGAAGGCAGGGTATCCAGCCCCCCCCCTCAACCCACAACTTCCCTCTGATTGCCGAAAAATTGTGCCAAAATTGAGTAACAAATCAAAAAATCGCAGAAAATTTCCGGCCGCAGCTAAAATAGTGCCTAGAAAATGAGTAAAAAATCGAAAAAAGTGCAAAATTTTCCCGGCTTTCGCCGGAAAGAGAAGGAAAACCAGGACCATCCCCCTCTCCGCCGTGGGTCGGGCACCCCCCTCGCCAATTGCTCCCGTGCATCTCTGCTAAGGTATATTGTCATTTAAAAAGACTGATGGAAGAAAAGTCACTTGTAAGAAATCGTTCACAATTCTTAACAAATTTGAATTTACAAATGTTTCTGCGCAGCCCGATTTCAGAAATTTGTTGGAAAAGCGATATTTCAAAAATTTTCTCATTTGAATTGTGAAAATTTTGCGCCAACTCTATCTTGACTGTAAAACTTGACTTGTTTATGATAATCAGCTGAACTGCAAAGTGTTTTTTCAGGAAGGGTAGATCTTTGCATGTAGTGGGCAGTTGCCCAATTTTGAACCTACTACCACACAACAAAACCTTTGCTTCTCTTAATGTAACAGCCTAAAAACATACGTATTTGCTATTTCAACTAATTCTAAAAACTAGTCTAGAATCAGGTCTAGAACCCAAACATCCTTAACTTGAACTTTAGAATTGTTTTAGAATCTAGGAAGCTAGCCTAAACCTAAACTTTTAACTTGTTATCTGTTCCAAAGTTCGGCCTCCTATAAAGTGTTGTAAAACCAAAGTTCGTTGCTACTTTCTATAGCTAAAGTCTTAGTAAAGGGCTGGCTCGATTCTCGTCTCGTGTGCTTACGGTAGTTTGTAGGCTTGAACCTGTAAGTGTGGGTTGTTATATTAGCAATGTGCAATTTTACCTTTTTTCATTTGAAAGTAGTATTTTGTTTGTCATCTCATTAAGATTTTTGATTGCGCCGCCAGCAGTCAACCGTATGTGCATCAGATACAGCAAATGTTGTACTCTATTGCTAGGTATGGCAAGTGCACGGTTTTTGTATTAATACTCTGGGGTGAGGTACATGCCTGAGCGATGGCGCAATTTTTTCATAAATTCTCAACCTTCAGCGCTTATAACTGTAATGTTGATACGAACTTACGTACGAAACAGCAACAGATTGATACGTAGGGGTTGGTCAAAGCTGATTGTCTGTGCAGGTACAATGCAAATTAAGATTCGCGTGGTCAGCCTGTCAGCAAGTCAGTGTGTAATTTCGACTGTTGTTGAGTAAACCGCTTGTTTGCCGCCTTGTCTTACACCTTTATATTGGTGGCAGCGGTAAAACGAACTGGCCGTCTTACTGATGGAAACTTTGCTGTACGGGGAAGGACCGGGGGCCAAGGTCGCACGGGGCTTGGAGATTCGATGAAGATCTACTTCCTGCTTGCCGTCAATCCTGCAAGTTTGGTCGGTACATTTTGATTTCATTGTAGTATATGTATGTAAGTAGAAATGGAATGTAACTATATTTTAGTTCAAGTTGAGTCAATTGTAATTTATGATTACTAGGGGCTAAAATTATGTATTAGTATGCCGGGCAATCAATTGCGTGATCCTAATACGGGAAGGTTTGTAAAATTGAGCCAGACGCAAGAAACCCAAACAGAAGCTGATAACTTAGATAAGGCTGTTTTAAATTCTAGTGACGTGCCGCTAGCCCCCTCGGCTAAATTGAGTTTGCTGGTAATTAGTCCTCCAGTGTTTACTGGGGAAGCAGGTGCTGATGTGCATGCGTTTTTGGATGATTTTGAGCGTGTGGTTGTCGCTAATGAATGGAGTATTGAGCGTCAAGCTCAAATATTACCTAGTCTATTGAAAGATTCTGCAGCCAAGTATTGGGCAAGTGCAACCGCGGGTGGGTCTAGGACTGGCATGACTTTGATTGAAATAAAAGCGAAGTTGAAGGACAGGTTTGCTGTGCAAAAAGAACCTGATACGTACTGCAATCAGCTAAGTTTACACTATCAACGTGAAACAGAAACAGTAAGCAGTTTCTACCAGGACCTAGAACGCATGGTCTTTAAGGCCTTTTCCAATCAAAGTCAGCCAGAACGAGATGAGCACTTGCGTAGACATTTTTTGTACCAATTAAAACCAAGTTTACGAAAATTGGTACTTTTTCACGGCACAAAATCTTTGAGTGATACGTATAGTGTAGCATTGCGAATGGAGGCGGACGAGGCACTGTTGGCAGATCCAGCAGTCACTACCTCAAAAATTACTGAAGCACGCATTCTGAAGCTAGAAAAAGAATTAGAGAAGCTGAAAATGCACTCGACAAAAGATATCACTCCAGTTGCGGCCGCTACAGCTGCTGCGAGCCCTCAAACTATGGAGACTAGATTACAACGTCTGGAAGCAAATGTAGACCAGTTGATAAGTGCAAAAACAATCTCTGCGTCCCCCTCTAGGCCACAATCAGTATGTTTTAACTGTGGGCGAACTGGACACATTAGACGTATTTGCTATAGCGGCTCCGGTGCAATGAGGGGTCGCAAAGTTTGGCGAGGACGTGGTAGGGGGCGAGGGTCATTCAGAGGCAGCGGCAGTGGCCACCAAACAACCCCACCTGTGCGGTCGGAAAACTGAGTAAGGCTGACAGTGGGGGGTGCTGCTGGCTCGTGCCTTGACTAACGAGGAAAAAGACCCCAAAAAAGTGTAAAGAATTTTGTAAATAGAGTATATTAAATATTACGTGTGCTGCTAGTCTGTCGTTTTTAGAAGGCGAAATCGGTGATGTAACAGTTTTTTTTATGCTAGATACAGGTGCTGCCGCTAGTATAATCAATGAAGAAAAGCTGCCGCTAGTATAACAGGAGTTACCAGTACTTTGTATCTTCAGAGCAAACTTTAAGTTGGGTAAACACATAATACGGCACAATTTTTACATAATTCGGCACTGTCCATATCCTTGCCTACTCGGTTATGATTTTCTCAAACAATGCGTTTTAAATTTGGAAAGCGGGTATCTGAAACTGGGGGACGAGTGCGTGAAGGTACAGAAATGTGCAGCAAGTCAAAATTTTGGCGTCAATCTAGCAGAAAGTTGCGAGCTACCACCAATGTCAGTATCTTTAGTTTATGCTGAAAGCCCTGTTTTTCAGGGCGGGCGAAAATGATTGTACGAGCCAAAATTATTGAAAGACCCTCTTGTTGCATTTGACGCTAAAACATTTGTTATGCCTGCACGCGCTCAAGTATCGGCTGGACCCGAGAGGCAGATACCCGTACAAATAGCAAATTTTGGAAGGAGCCCAGTGTATTTTGCCCAAGGAACGGTCTTGGGTACTATAACGGAACAGTACGAATTACCAGTGACATCGTCACTGACAGATAATATCAGTCCTATATGTGTCACTACAGTGCTTGATAAAACAGCTACTAGAGAGTTGCCATTAGGGGTTAATATAGACAAAAGTAACTTGTCGGAGGATCAGAAAGCAGCTTTAGCTAAGTGTCTAAAAGAAAATGTGGACGTGTTTTCAAAAAATGATAAGGACATTGGAAGAACTAGTCTAATGGAACACTCTATAGAAGTAGAAGGGGGCCCAATTCAGCAGCGCCCATACAGGGTGCCGCATGCACAAAAAGCTAAACTTGAAAAATATGTTGACGAGATGCTGGAGCAAAAAGTTATAGGACATTCTTCGCGTCCTTGGGCTTCTCCCGTAGTATTAAAAAAGGATGGGTCGGACCGATTTTGCATAGATTTCAGAAAACTTAATACTGTTACTAAACGGGACTGCTTTCCCATGCCCCGTATTGATGAAACTTTGGATAAACTAGGATGAGTCGGATTTTATACAACGTTAGATCTATGTAGCGGTTACTGGCAAGTTGAAGTCAAGCAAACTGACCGACCCAAAACAGCTTTTGTGACAAATAGGGGTCAATTTGAGTTTTTTGTGATGCCGTTTGGCTTGCGAAACGCCTCAGCCACGTTCCAAAGATTAATGGCAGCGGTTCTCGGTGGGTTGAATTGGGAATATTGCCTTGTCTACTTAGACGACATAATAGTTTTTTCAAAAACTTTTGAGGACCACTTGCAACATTTGACTAATGTATTTCAATGTTTGCGGAAAGCAATGTTGAAGGGCAAAAAATGCTATTCGCCTGCTCTGAAATTAGATATTTAGGGTATGTCCTGGTAACTGGACAGGGCGTCAAACCAGATAAGCAAAAAATTGATGCTGTAGTCTCCTTCCTTGTGCCAAAAACGGTTAAAGAGCTTCAATCCTTTGTCGGTCTGGTTTCTTATTATCGACGTTTCTTGAAACAGTTGGCTAATTTAGCAGAACCGCTAAATAAACTGCTGAGAAAGGGCGTGGTTTTTGAATGGTCTAAAGAATGTGACGATGCTTTTAATAAAATAAAAACTAGTCTGACTACAGCACCAACTTTAGGACTTCCCGATTTTTCAAAAACATTTATTGTCTACTCTGATGCGAGTGAACTTGGTCTTGGAGCCGTGCTAGCCCAAGAAACGGACGTAGGTGAAGCTACAATAGCCTACGCCAGTCGTACGCTCAATAAAGACGAAAAGAATTATTCCACTATAATGCGAGAAGCCCTAGGCATCATTTTTGCGGTTCGATATTTCCGGCCATACTTCTATGGACGACCCTTTAAGGTAGTGACGGATCACCAGCCACTCAAGTGGCTGTGGAATATGAAAGAATCTACAGGCAAATTAGCCAGATGGAAAAATATTCTGGAAGAGTACCAAATTACAGAGATACAGTACAGAAAGGGATCGCAAAACAGCAATACTGACGCGTTGTCGCGGCGGCCACAACAGCTCGGCACGGCGGAGACTACTCCTGCTGCTGTGGCGGCGGCGGCCCAAGTTGGTCCTAAGGAGGCACTTGCATTAAATTTGGATGACAGTGAAATCCAAAAACAGCAGCGGACTGACAAGTTTTGCAAACAAATTAGGCGTTACCTTAGCGGAGAAAATGTCCAATTTGCAGACGGCATCAAACCAGCACTTTTTAGAAAAAGATGTTGTAAAGAAAAAAAGATGTTTGTAAAATCAAGACGAGGCAAACGCCCTCGGCTAATTGTCCCTGAAATTTGGCAGCATAAAATTTTGGCGTTGAGTCATGATTCGGTTTGCTCGGGGCATTTAGGTTACCAGAAAACTTTGGGACGTATAGTGAGTAAATTTTATTGGGTAAACTTGCCGCAACAATAAAAGACTGGTGCAAGTCGTGCCAGATTTGCCAAGAGCATAAGGAACAACCCTCCAGAGGCAAACCTCCTCTTTAGTCCATTCCGGTAGAAGGACCGTTTGACAGGTTGGGGGTTGATGTTCTAGGCCCGATGAAAAAAACAAAGAACAAAAATAGATATTTGTTGGTTTTTGTCGACTATTTTACAAAATGGCCTGAAGTTTTCGCGGTACCCTCTTGCAAAGCACCAGTTGTAGCACGAAACTTGTCGAAAAAATGATGGCACGCCATGGTTACCCGAAAACGCTGCTCTCAGTAGGGTTGTTTCAATTATTTCATTTAATCATTGAAACCCACTTTCAATTTCAATTTCAATATCAATTATTAATTGATATTGAAATTGAAAATAATTAGCCTAAAAATTGATAATGGTATTGAAATTGAAAATAATTTGGTCAAAAATTGATAATGGTATTGAAATTGAAAATATTTTAATTGAAATTGAAATTGAAACTATACTTTCAATTTCAATATCAATTATGCTGGGCTGGTCGACTTCACAGCATGTCTGTTGCTGGAAAGAAGTCTTGTCTGTATGCCTGTTTGTCCATGTAGCATGTGTTGGTGAACAGCCATGATTGAAACGTAATTGATATTGAAGTTGTCTAATTTCAATTATTATTTTCTTTAGGTCTCTTTATTATCAGCTTGAACCTTTGTTATTGTAAACACATTACGATTTCTTTCAGTACCTCTGTTAATAAACTGTCAATAGACTGGACTCAGTTTGGTCCGAAGTTTAAGAATAGATATCAGGTTAAAATAAAACAAGCAGCCCCTAAAAGGAGCAATCTTCCAACCCGGAGATACACATAACAAAGATGTAACAAACGGGTTGTAAGCGGAGTCTATAGAGCTAGGAGTCGTATTATCTTGTATGATACTTAAGTCTAAAAAACTTAGGGCCTATTCATTTACCGGATTAAACGGACTGGATTTATTTTAGTCCGAGGTTTAGGAATTGCAAATCGGGTTAGGCGGACTAAACGAGTTAAAATAAGTCAGCGACTTAATTTTATTCTGACCCCTTTCCAAAACTACCACTGGACTAAACGGATTTAACATGCAAACTTTACCTTAGCGTGTATAGTTAAGTCCGTTTAATTGGATTAAAAAGCAGCGCGCTAAAATTTAAGTCCGTTTAATCCGGACGTTTTGGAATGGCATTTTTAAGCTGAATTTTTAAACCGTTTAGTCCGATTAAAATTAACCTTTAATCCGGTAAAGGAATAGACCCTTAGTAAAACATAGCAATTACGCTGATCTGTATTTCTGTGACTAAGTGCATAGCAGATAACAGAGGGACTGCATAGTGCATAGCAGATTATAACAGTACAATGGCTTAGTAGCTTAAACGTTCCAACACAACTTTTACAAAAAGTATTGACACCAGATTGCCAGAAATTATGCTATTCACCGAGATTAGAAGTACTGTTATTTAGCTAGAATTCTACTTAATAGTTAAATTATTTAACTAGCCAAAATTTACTAGTTAATAGCTAGTAACTCTAGGATTGATAAAAAACCACGTGTTGGAGTCCGTCTGGTTAAATACCGTAAGTGCGTGCGCGGTGCGTGTAATTTCGCGCCTTTTTGTGTTTATAGATGAACAGTTACAAACAGTTATAATAATATTACTTATTAAAAAAGCCTCAGCAGTTACGCTAAAAAAATTGAAAAATAATTGAAATTGAAAATATTTGCATAATTGAAATTTAATTGAAAATATTTCAAGAAAAAAATTGAAATGGTATTGAAATTGAAAATATTTGGGCAAAAAATTGATAATGGTATTGAAATTGAAAATAATTGGGCAAAAAATTGATAATGGTATTGAAATTGAAAATATTTGGGCAAAAAATTGATAATGGTATTGAAATTGAAAGTAATTCCATAATTGAAACAACCCTAGCTCTCAGACCGTGGAACTAACTTTTTGTCAAAATTAGTTGCACAGGCAAATAAACTTCTCGGTTGTGAAAAAGCAAACACTACTGCGTACCATCCGCAGTGCGATGGACTGGTAGAGAGGTTCCATCAAACTTTGCTGAGCATGCTTAGCTCATTTGTGTCGGAAAACCAGAAAGACTGGGATAAGTTTGTGAACTTTGCCCTTTTCGCATATCGCACTAGCAAAAATGCATCTACAGGGTAATCGCCGTTTGAACTCGGACGAGAGCCACGGCTGCCAGTCGAAGCAGCACTACGTAGGGCGGAAAAGAAGTACGTAGACCATCGAGAATACATGACACAGCTAGTCAAGGGGTTAATCAACATCCAACAGCAGGTAAAGTGCAACCTGGAGGCAGCTCAACAGAAATACAAGCAAAACAAGTTGCCTCTAAAAGGGGAAAAGTTCCTCCCCAGAGATGGTGAAGTTTGAATTTTGTTTAAAATCAAGCTATGTATGACTATACTCAAGAGTGCTTAATGACAAGAGCATGATACTGTAGTATACGATTGTGGCCTATCGCCGCGGACATGCTGCGACCATGATACATCTCCTGAAATAACCCAAAAGTGGGGGGTAATACTCTCTTACACGAATGAATCCACTGGCCTCACCTGTGTGTGGGGGCGAACCCCCCACAAATCAACCCATAAGTCTCAAACGTTGTAGCAGGTCGGCCAAGCTGGGGTCCAGAAGAGTGGCATACTCTTCTTCTTATATGAACTCTTGCTATATTACATATATTTGTCACAACTTACTAGAAGCAGGAGTTTGGAGAAGTTTGGATGAAATTTTAAAGCCGTCAAAGTTAATGACCTGCACACCTTGACGGCAGATCATTGATGCTGAGGCGATATCCTACTAAGCAAGTGATGTAAAAAATGCAACAAAATGAAACAAAAAAATTAACGATTCACCCATTAACACCACAAAAGTTTCTGTGTTGGTAGGGGCTCCTTCCAGGATGATCAAAATTATAATCTCTCTGCGCTCTACCTTTAATCCAAAAATGAACCGGTTTGGGCAACTCACATGCTGCTATTTATTTTATACCGACAGCAAAGAAGGCTAGCACCAACATCATCTGCGGAATTGAGTAGACTGTTTTACTTCATTTGCATATTAATAGCCGATATGCAAATTAGATGCTTTACAAAACTGTGTACTGAACCTATTTCTGCCAAAAAAAGTGAAGAAGGGGGGGATGATAAGTTGCACACAAAAAGTTTGAGTTTCAAAATTAATTACAGGTGTATTGACAAAATAGAAAATTTCAAACACTGTTAAAAAGTCCGTGCTAGATGATACATATTATCCTTTTTGTATCGTATGTATTCAGTTTTTCATTTACTTAAATATCTGGCCCCACATTCAAGAAAAAAAGAATGGCGGTCAGCAGTGGCTAGGTTTACACACAAATCATAGCACCAGTTAACGTATCACAGCAAGTTTCTGTTACAGCAGCTTCAACCTGTGACAAATGTTCCACCTCTAGGTGGAACAATTACGATCGTCACACAAACCCGGTTAGCTATAAGTTGTTCGATAAAGTTTTAGTACGCATTACCCCCACCGTCGCGAAACTACGGCCAAAATGGAAGGGACCGTATGTCATTGCCGAGCGAACTTCACCAGTTAATTACAAACTAAGGCTAGATGGCAACAGGTGTCTGGAGAAGAACGTGGTACATGCAAAACATTTGAAAAGATACCACGAACGGGATAGGACCGAAGCTCAAGCCAATGAAGACCCCAAGCAAAATAAACTGCCCGTATGAACTATGTTTTCAAATCCTGACTGTACTGGCTATGTATGTGTGTATGACTGAGACAGTATGCATGAATTTTGGGTAGAAGTGATTGCGTCTGTGTGCATGAGTACACTTGTCCGGAAAAGCGTACAAATTGTGAATGAACGAATGAATGGATGATTGTATGAATGAATGAATAAATGAATGAATGAATGAATGAATGAATGAATGAATGAATGAACAAATGAATGAATGGACGATTGCATGCGTTAACTACTACTTGAGTGGATCCCTCAAGATTGTTGTTATTGTTACTAGTTAGGCCGAAGTAAATATGTTGTCTTCGCTGAGCCGATGCCAACGTTTTTGTTCCAGGTTGGACGCGTACGACCAGATATCGCGATGCCCAGACAAGGCTGTTTCGGTTATTTCGTTTATCAGCCGATCCAGGAAATATCCATGGCTGTCGAACTTTTTTGCGTGCCAAATTAGCCTGTTAGGCTATTTGTTTCCCTTAGGGGTTGAACAGCTGTATCATTTTATGAAAGCATATATCGCGAACTCGGATGCGTTGAAAACTGAGATTTTAAATGCGACGTCCGCTCTTGAGTGTAAGAACTTAAGTAAATAGCTCAAACCCAGCTAAGCCGGAGACAGTGGGAGTCCCCGAAAGTACCGATTATGTGGACTTGTTTGCTAGCAAAATTTACCCAAAACGCGTCCCTGGCACAAAAACTCTTGGCTACCGGTAATTCTATCCTGTGTGAGGCTAACGCGCACGACTATTTTTGGGGAATCGGGTGTGCGGAGGCTCAGTTACTTCGTCGTCCTGAACTGGTACGGACTGCTTGTGGCTTGAATGTGCTTGGTCGGCTGTTGATGCGAGTTCGTGAGTGGTTGCGAGGAGTGCTGTGTCTAGGCGACTCGGTGGTTTGCGGCATCCGCTTATCTAAAACGACGATCATAGCGTGTCCAGGTGGTAAGGTGGACCTTATCCTAAGGGCGCTGACTTGTGTCTGGAATCCGAGCATTGAAGCTTGTTTAATGTTAGCGGGGACTAACAATCTCCCAGCGGACTCTAATCTGTGCAAAACCAGCGACGGGATAAAACGGGGGCCCTAATTTGCGTCGCACCAAAACTTATTGCCAAAAGTTTCGCCCGGGGTTTTGAAAACTTTTTGCAAAAATGCTCACCAAAAATTTTTTATGTATCCGAAGTTTTACCAAGACCTTGTGACGCACCTTTAGCATTTGTCACACTGAGAGTCGAATCCAAAAGGGAGTGAAGCAGATTAATCTGCAATTGGTTGCCCTTATCACCGAACTAAACAAATCAGAATGTGACACTTATTTCAACTTGATACCGACTTATGATCATTTTCTAGACAATAAAAACCAATAATAACCTTGATGACATTTTCAGTTCTGCCATTTCAAGCTAGCCTCACACTGAAAGCGAGTAAGAGTGAGTAACTGGTTTGGTGGCAGAGCCGAAAATGTAGTCAGGCACCGCTTCACACGACGTAATTAACTATAGACAATGAAATAATGATAAAATTGCAAACAATTGTGGTATAGCGATTTAAAATCGTATTGTAATAATTGGATTGTTGCATAGTATTGCATAATTTCTTGTTGTTTATAACTTGTTGATTGTCAATACTAATATTGAAACTTTTAAACTTACTGGAATTTTTTGGTTGTTAAGTTGCGCAATTAACTATTTTTTTGAACCGGTTGGATTATTATGTTTTTGTTATTTTTACTAAAACTAAAACAAAAAGTTTTTGTTAAGTTAAAAAAGGCAAGCTAAGACGGAAGGAGTGTAACGTTGATACGAACTTATGTACGAAACAGCAACAGATTGATACGTAGGGGTTGGTCAACGCTGATTGGCTGTGCAGGTACAATTATGCAAATTAAGATTCGCGTGGTCAGCCTGTCAGCAAGTCAGTGTGTAATTTCGACTGTTGTTGAGTAAACCGCTTGTTTGCCGCCTTGTCTTACACCTTTATAATAACTAAAAAACGGTGCGTCCTAGGCACTTAATCGCTCAATATGTTTTGTTCACCATTCATTTATTTCTTTCGAATGGTGGTTTTGCGATCTCTTTACAATACACGTAACTCGAGCAATGATGAAAAAACTAGTTGGTGTCAGGATCAGGCTGCCTGGATGCTCTGGGCATTAAAGGGTTAAAATTTACTTATTTCCTACCGCTACTAGCTATATTCTTCAAGATATATAAAAGCATTTATACTGACAGCTCAGCATTGTCCCAGTAGCTCAATGGTACCTTGCTGGTCTGCGGATAGAGAGATGGGTGGTTCGTATCTTCCCTGAGTCATTCCTCTGGGCTGATGTTGCTGGTAAAGATCCCCCTCTGCTTCTTGACGTTTAGTAACAGTGTAACCGGTTAGTAACCGTGTAACCGTTTAGTAACCGTGTAACCGTTTAGTAACCGTGTAACCGTTTAGTAACCGTGTAACCGTTAGTAATCGTGTAACCGTTTACACGGTTAGTATCCGTGTAAACGGTTACACGGATACTTAGCGTGTAAACGGTTACACGGTTACACGGATAATTAGCGTGTACACGCGGATAATAGGAGGAACCGTTAGTTAGCGTGTACACGCGGTTACTAGCCTTCGAAACTAACCGTGTACACGGATAGTGATTTTGTAACCGTGCCCAGCCCTAGCCCCTAACCGCTACCTGTTCTGTTAGTTTGAAAGTTATGTACCGCTACAGTTGTACTGTCAAACCAGTCGAGGCTAAAAAACGTTACCGACCGTTAAGGATTTATTATCTATTCGGGATCACTATTCCGTGGCTAAAATCATCCCAAAAATTCGTCTCCGAATTTGCTCCTAGAGACAAAAGTTCCATTTTTTTTAAAATTGACCCCTATGGACTCCATGGGGGAGGGTTCCATTTGCTTCAGCTACACAAACGGTCGGCAATCACAACACAAACACACTTATCTTGGTTTTAATAAATTGTAAAAAATTCAAGCGTCACAGAAAAATCTTCGATTCATAGTTCGAATATTCAATTTTACAAAAACAATTTTTTGTAAATCAGCTCTGTTCGAGCGACTACTAAAAATCGAAATTCAAAAATAAAAAAACCGAAGTCGTGATTTATCTACCCTTTCGCTGTTTTTTACGAGGTGGAATCAATATACTATTTACGATCAATACGAGGTGGAATCATACTCTTGTCAGACAAGTTCTACGTTCATTATCGAAAGGTTTTTTATTATTTATCACATAGGTCAATCATTGAAGCTATTTGCTTTAGTTTTTTTATGTAAATACTTCCCGTCTGAAACTCTAATCATCTCTGCAACCAACAGAAACTTAAAATGTATTTGTCTGGTACACAGTGACAATGTCAATAAACTGTTTGCTTGTGGAATTTTACCTAATCAGTGAATACGGTTCTTGTAATAGCTAAGTAATTGCGACTTCTGTTCCACAATGAAAGCACTGTTATTAACAGCCTCTGTAATTTTGTTTTATTTTGGTAAGTTTTAAATTTATTGAAAATTCGGACGTATCATTAAAAAAGAGTGCATAATAGCAAGAGTATGGCACTCTACCAATTCCTGGCCTCAGTACCGATGACATTCTGCGACCATTATCTTCAAAAAATGCGACGAATTCGAAAATGATAGTAACCCCTTTCAAAAATTGGAACCCTGTCCAAAACGTTAGGGTGACACCCTGTTTTGGAAATAATGGTCGCAGGTTGTCATCAGGTGCCAGGCCAAGAATTGGTAGTGTCATACTCTTCCTATTTTGCATTCTTGTTAATATCTACATGGTTTTTAATCAATAAAAAAGTTTTGAACCCTGAACGGGTTTTCGTTACACATCATATTTTTCATTTTTAGCGTCAGAATCGATCGCAAATCAATACGATATCCACCATGACGGCTCGGTGACTTTGCCCTTGCGAGTGATGACATTCAACACTTGGAACACGGGCAAGCATATAACCAACGGTCTGCTGAAAGTGGCGCAACAAGTTTTGGCCGTCGACCCAGATGTCGTGGCTTTTCAGGAAATTCAGACCGAAGCCACTTTTGAGAAATTACTCCGCATTATGGGACCAGAGTGGTCAGGACAAACGATGTACGATTTTGATCTATATGATTTTATACATACCTACCTTATTACTAGGTGTAAAATAATGTCAATCATTAATATAATAAGTAATACTTAATACTTAAGTAATGCAATAATGAAATCCTAATTACCTGCTGTTAATTTTTTCAAAAAATGGAAATAAATTTCCTAGTATCAACTGTGAACACTTTTAATTTTTGAAAACTAAGCTTTTTATACCGGCTACAGCACAGTCCTAAAAATGAAACATGAAGTTTGTCAATAGTTTTAAACCCCTTTGTACCAACCTTTATTATTAATCTACACTATACTGCATAACTTTTCCAATGTTTTAGTCAGAACGACAGTTTTCCAGATTCTGCCGTGGCCACAAAACACACTCTGGTGAAGGAATCATGCCACGAAGGGCCACATCGTTATGCCATCGGTTGTACCATCATGCTCAACAACAATCCAAAACGAAACATCAGTTTCTGGTCTACTCATCTGGACTACGAAAGTTACGGTCCATTCGCAGCTTGCAACAAAAATGTGAATCGATCTTTTCAAATCGAAGCTGGGGAGTATAACCTGGAATATCCCAAGAAGAGAGGGCGCGCCCAAAATATGCTAGAGCTATCGAAAGATCCTGTATTTTTGCATCACCTGCATAAGGCTCATAAAGTGCCGATTTTTCTCAGTGGCGATTTTAACGCGCCTTCCCATCTTGACTGGACCGAAGAAACGAAAGATCTTCATTGCGGCTGGAGTTTCCAATGGCCAGCTTCGTTTATAACAAACGAACGGCTGGAATTCATCGATGCGTATCGACAGATCCATCCGAATCCTCGAACAACGCCGGGAATCACTTGGTCGACGATTCAGAAAAGTCCCAAAGGCTGGGGGTGGACAATACCCATGCCTCAAGATCGGATAGATTTCATCTACTACAAAGGAAATGGAGTACATCCACAGTCGGCTGAGACATACCAAGGCCATGGATTGGTGTTACCGCATCCCTATCAGCAAGACAACGATTATCCTTCCGATCACTTTGCAGTTATTGCGGACTTTCATGTATCATATCCAAACTGAGTTTACATGGATCAATAAATTGCACCAAATGCTAAAAAAATTATAACAAAATAGGCTTTAAAAACTGCTGAAAAATAATAACGTTCAAATGTTTTTATCACGTTTATATATATACAGATGATTTACAGATGATCACACCTGCTCAAACTGTTTAAGAGTGGTTAACTGTTCAAGACTGTTTAAACTACAAAAAAAGGCATGGTTAAAGATGAAGATAATAAACGTTAAATCTCTAAGTGCGTTACATATTTTAAATGTAAAATACTTAGTAGACATCAACAAAATCTAATGATTTTTAACAATGGTTAAAAAATTTCATTACTCTTCTGCGTGTTCTGTTCTTGTTATGTAGATAATGCTATTTGTCACAGTGTTGCACGAGTGCACAGTTGTACGATCCTAACGATAATGAAAATTACCTAGTCCCTGTCGGCATTAAACGGGTTGCCGACGGTAGGGGACCCTGTATTCTAGGCGAAATTCACCCTCCATTCTAAGCAAAAGATTGTCTATTTTCGGCAAAAAACCCGATATTTATGTTCAGGGACCCAAATTACCCAGAAAAACCCCGAAATCACAATTTCCAAGATTTGACCCCTTAGCACCCCCTGGGTGGTCATATGGGACTTCAAGGGGGTTCTAGGTAAAAACTAACCTAGGTTTCGTGTTCAGGGGCTCAGATTACCCCTAGAGACATCAAAATATCATTTTCGAAAATTTGACCCCTAGGCCCCTCAGGGGGGGTACTCTAAAGGCGGGTCCAGGTGGGTCCTAGACAAAAATGGACGTCGGATTCGTGTTCAGGGGCCCAAATTACCCCTAGTGACATCAAAATCTCAATTTCGAAAATTTGACTCCTGAAGAGTGAGGACCTCCTGGTGGGGGTACCCTGAGGGGGTTATAGGGGGTTCAGGGGGTCCTAGGTAAAAATGGACCTCAGATTCGTGTTCAAAGGCGCAAATTACCCCTAGGGACAAGTTTTTGTCCAATTCCCTGACAAAAAAGTTTTCAAGTTCACAAGGGTCCCCCCTTCTTGTTTTTAAAAAACCTCATTTTTTGAGGGTCGCGTGACCCGGCCTACCGAGGGCTCAGGGGGTCACCAAGGTGGAGGTCACCAAGTACTTGTGGGAGGACCCCACCACCAAAGTTTGGGACCAATCCGACCAGGGGGGACTGAGAAAAACGAGTCAGAAATTTTGAGGACAACAACAACAACAACAACAACAACAACAACAACAACAACAACAACAACAACAACAACAACAACAACAACGACATGGACACGACAAATATAAAGGGTTGTCCGATTTTTGCTTCGCAAATTGTCGGCAACCCAATAATGTTCCATTAGTGAATGCTTAATAATATTCAGTAGATACGAAAAACATTGTATTATTAAAGTTATAATGCGATATCGTTATCTTATTCATATGTGCTATTGTTTACCGTTTTAAATTCAAATACATTAAGACTTTTAAACAATAAACAAATTCTTATCTATTCACTGGTTACTTGATAACGTGGTGCGAAGTTTACTGTTCCAAAAATCACCATAATAACCGTGCGACTCAAAGACAATTTTAGATTTGACGACAATGACACGGCTCTCTGTGATTTTGATTCTGTGCCTTCATTTGGGTGAGTTTTCAGGTTTTTGTTTTCTTTTTTTATTGAATAGTGTATTTTTAAGGTAAACAATTCGACTTGGATTTGGCAGTGAAATATTTTTAGGTAAGGCTAGCATTACGTTTTTGAATCTCAATGCGTGTCGATTCAATTTACTCTTTACAGAGCATGTGCTTGCTAAAACTTTACCAAAGATTCAGTTTTAACAGTGTACTCCCAATCGCGTCCATGTGAAGCGGTCAGCGTACGACTACATATTTTTTTGTCAGACCTTTAATACAAGAAATACAAGAAATATCACAATTCAGAAAGAAATAAAAATTTGAAATCGCAATCCAAAATTAAGACCTACTTTAAGACCTACGTTTTTTCAATCACTCTTTCTTAAGCAGGAAGATTAGATCCTTCGTCTGATTAGCATTGTCACACACAGTCTGAAAAGCAGCGTAGATTTTAACCAATAGTTATTCCATTTATAAAACACAATTTGTTAAGTCATTCCAAAATTAGGTTCAACCTAAAATCCCAATCCTCAACTGTTTCTTCTGTTTCAGCCACAGCTTCTATCGACAACCGTTACTCCGTGCACAATGTCGGCAGTGGCGCTGTGACCCTTCCTCTCCGTGTGATGACCTTCAACACGTGGAACACTGGCGCTCACGTTAACAGTGGTCTGGCCAAAATAGCCCAACAGGTTCTGTCAGTTGATCCGGACATCGTGGCTTTCCAGGAGATCGAAACGCCGACTACGTTCGATAATCTGATGAAACTGCTTGGAAAAGGATGGTCAGGCGCGCATGTGTAAGTTGTGGCATTTGGGGCCTATTCTTTTACCGGACTAAACGGACTGGAATTATTTTAGTCCGAGGTTTTGGAATGAGAAATCGGACTAAACATACTAAACGAGTTAAAATAAGTCTGCAGCTTAAATTTAGTATGACCCCATTCCAAAACTACCACTGAACTAAATGGATTTAACATGCACACTTAACATTAGCGTGCATAGTTAAGTCCGTTTAGTCCGATTAAAAAGCAGCACGCTAAAAGTTAAGTCCGCTTAATCTGGAGGTTTTGGAGTGGCATTTCTATGCTTAATTTTTAAACCGTTTAGACCGATCATAATTAACCCTTTAATCCGGTAAAGGAATAGGCCCTTGGAAAAACCACATATTCACAACAGGGATTGTACTAAGGACATAATACTACATAAAATAGGCATAAACTAGTCCATGTGAATATTGTTCATTCGGAGTTTCAGACGCTCGGAAAAGTTGAATAGGTTTCAACTACGGTTTACTGTGATTTAAGTCATGTTCCAGTCTATGTTGGGTCAGTTGATCGCACTAAAAAGTTTAAGAGGCAAAAATGTTGAACACTGAGGCTAACAGAACATGCAATTTTATTACGTACAAAATAACACATTGCAGCCATCAAGCGTATATACAGCGTCACAGCGACTACATACAGTCAGTTTCAAATGAAAATGCCTCTTGGCGTCCTAATTCCGACGCCAGACGCGTCGGATGACATCACCTGACGCGTCGGGTGGCGTCACCCGACGCGTCGGATTGCATCATCGGACGCGTCGGGTGACGTCATCCGACGCGTCCCGATTATATCACCCGACGCCAAGCTTGCTGGCCTCGCTAGGAAAAGTTTTATATCATCCGACGCTAAATTAAACTCGATAAAATTTAGATGCAAACATAGAAAAGTGGGGTCGGGAACGAGATTTGAAAACGACAGACACAAATATGTAATTAAAAATACTTTTTTCACTTTGTTATTTCCAAACTTACCTAAGTAACTCAAACAAAAGGCAAATTACTTTCAAATCTGGAAAAAAGTTATCCTTTTGAACTTGTGTGTGAAGTATCCCCTATTTCTAATAGATGCTAACAATTGGGGGAGAGTCTGCCAGGTTACATAAGACTGTCTGGCTTACTGGCCAGAAAAATTTCAGTGTACATATATGCAAAGCTTTTCCTATGCTAAGCTTTTCCTATGCTATTTATTTTTAGTATCAATTTTTCAAGTCATTTTAAATAAATGTAAAATTTTTTTATAAAATTTAAAATTTTTATCTAAAATTTTTAATAAAATTAGTTTGATAACTTTAAGTACACTCAAGTGCTTGAATTTTATTTTTGCCCACCCCCCATGCACTAAAAACCTCGGCCCTTTGACTGCAAGTTGCAACCCAATTCCAATATTGACCCAAACTGCTTGGTAAGAGTTTTGGCGTCGGATGACGTCATCCGACGCGTCGGAAATTTTGGCGTCGGCCGACGCGTCGGAGGCATTTTCATTTGAAATGGACTGTAGCTGTGGCAGACTTTAGTTTGGGTAAGGGAGCAGCTTCTGGTGGTTCTCCACCTGTTTTCTGTTGTTTTCGGTCTGTTTTTAGCCGCTAATGTGCAACTCATTTACTGCTTTGCCAAGTTGTCCGATTGAAAGTGTGTCATACTCTTCCCATTATGTACTCTTCTTTTTAGTAATGCCAGTTATCCCGATTCAGCCATAGCAACCAAACATACATTAGTTGCAGAAACGTGCCATGATGGCCCAAGAGGGTACTCCATTGGCTGTACCATAATGCTGGACAACAACCCAAAACGAAACATCAGTTTCTGGTCTACTCATTTGGACTACGAGAGTTACGGTCCATACGCAGCTTGCAACAAGAAGGTTGATCGTGCGTTTCAAATAGAAGCCGGCGAGTATAATCTGGAATATCCCGGTACCCCTGGTCGAGCCGAAAACATGCTTCAACTCTCAAACGATGCGACATTTCTGCAGCATCTCAGTCAAGCCCAATCAGTGCCGATTTTCCTGTGCGGGGATTTCAACGCCCCCTCTCATCTCGACTGGACGGACGATACGAAAGATCTTCACTGCGGCTGGAGTTTCCAATGGCCAGCATCGTTCATAACCAACGAGCGGCTCGAATTCATCGACTCGTATCGAGCCGTGCACCCGAATCCCCGGACCGACCCCGGGATTACTTGGTCTGCGGTACAGAAACAAGCGGCCGGTTGGGGCTACACCATTCCGGAACCACAGGATCGTATCGACTACATCTATTTCAAAGGAAGCTCTGTACACCCCTTGTCCGTGGAACCATACAAGGGCAGAGGCATCGTCCTACCCAAACCCTATGTCGCTGACAATGACTGGCCGACTGACCATCTTTCAGTTGTCGGAGATTTTCATGTGTCCTTTCCTGTTTAATCTTCTTGGTGCTAGATGTCGCAGCCAGAAATGTATCTAACCCAGGAAATGTAAGAAGTCTGTAAAATGAGCAAAAATGTAAAATACCATTAGTACTGTACTTTAGTTTGAACCATCGTCTCACCCTCTAATTTGAGTCTTAGAACGTCTGACACTCTGAGCATTGTTAAAAACAGGAAAATGTTACTACAGCTATATTATTCAATCTATACTCAAACGGTTACTTAGTAGTCTGACCAGAAACTGCTGAACCCTGAGACAAAACAGGTGGTGTGATTTTAGGGACTACTCGATGCACTCTTGGAGCTTGCAATTCGTTCTTTTTTATGATTCTAGGTACCTAGAGCACTGTCTCAAATTCTTAACTTAATGTACTCTTCTTGCTACAAAAAAATAAAATTTCGTAAGTTTATGCAATATTAAACAGTTTTACTGTCACTTCATGCAAAATACGCAACAGCGGCAAGAAAATGCCATAGACACACAAATTGAAATGCACTGAGTATTTGGCAACAAATAGAAACACAATAGATATCATTTCGAAAGAAAACAGTTCCACATACCTATGTAAAATACTGACACGAAATACGTTTAGTTACTTTCACATTAATAGATAAGCCCCACATTAATTTGAGCTGCAGAACACAAAAGTTGCGTTTTTAAACACAAGAAACTTACATGATCTAATTAATTTTATATCTGAATACGTTTATCCCCATATGATAAAATTGATGACGTTGAAACTGACTGAGCTACTAAAACAATTCGCTGTGAAAGTGTGTAAAAATAATACAACTTTTAAGCTTCAAAGCAGAAACTGCAAAAATGTACAAAAAAGCATGACATAACAACAAGAGCACTACTCCTATTATGAATGTACTCTTAATAGTAAATCGGTAGCAGCAAAATAGTGATCGCTAAAGAAAAACTACTAATCTGCAATTTACTAGCACAATATGCACAATGATCAATCACAGTTCAAAATAAAAACAATAAAAAAACAGCTCAAGGTTAAATTGCACAGAAGTTTGTTGTGGCTGCGGGTTCTTCTTGAGGTCGATTCATACTTACAGCCGTATGTCCGTTCAGAGGGCAAACACCACCCCACAAGTTAACTAAAGGTATTGCCATGCATAAAAACCATGAACTGTGTATGCTAAAAGTAAGCACAAAAATAACACATTGCACGTTAAGTCAAAACCAACAGTATAAATTAACACATCAGCACCAAGAATATCCCCAGTATAAAACTTTACAGCATAGAAGAATTAATAAAAGTGGCTAACTTCTAAAATGAAACAAATTTGTCTAAACGCGAACATCGTAGCTTTTTTGTTTTGAGCACGAAATTAGCCTATATGTAACTACATAAACAGGTCATGATACAAATATCACTGAAAAGTTCACGAAAAGGTAGTGATCAGTTTATACCTTAATTCGCGAAAAGTGGTGGATATAAAATATAAAAAATGCTAACTTTTTAGCAAAAAGTGAAAAACCTCACAGACAGAGTAATGCAAAAGCACAACCACTTTTCACGAGACCAAGCTATAAACTGAGTCGAGTGCTGGTTCAGGCTTTGGCGGGAGTGGCTTCGCTGGATCGTCCGTCATAGAATATTCTGCTCATATTGTTGTACAGTTCCTTGTAATGGTTCTTACAATAAATACCGTCGGGACCTGCAGCGTAGCTTTCCAGCCTGAAAAGAAAACACTTGATTATGTGTACCTACAGGTCTACAGCAGTCTCAAAAATATACCTCTTCCCTTCCATTTGGTTCATTATAATCTGGCCGAAAATGTTTTGCTCTTACAGAAATTTTGCAAACAATGTAAAAAATTTTCATCCAGGCTCCGCCCGTAGGCCGTAGTGTTTCTGCACTGACTTAACAGACACGATTGATTAGTGAAGGAAAAAGTGAAATTGTTTTCAGAGAACATATTGCTCTTTGAATGTCCATTGCATGGAAACCATCGAGCTGTAGTTTATAGCAACTTTAGTGAACAAACATAAACTGAGATATTTAATATGTAGACAAAAATAGACAGATACGTTTTGTGAACTTGTATATTGTGTGGAGAGTGAATCTTGAAAATAACTGTAGCCTTTTTTAAAGTTTTCTAGATCATTACAGCAACGTGTTCTTAGTTATTGCACTGTTTCAAGGAAAGCATGATATCACTGATGTTAAACAATAGGACGGTTGATATATATATAATGAAGTGATTAGTACATGTTCATGAATCACGATTACTGAACCAAATACGTTTCAAGTGTGCCGTCCATTAAAACAATTGACACCAACCTGAGCATAATTCCACAAAAGTTGCACTTGAAGCACTTCCTGTGAAAACATCGGGCATCACATTCTATTTTCTCGGTCGCGTACACTTTACTGTCGCACACGAAGCAGTAATCCGGCTCGGGTGTACGCACTAGGGGCTGAAATATAAACAAAACCGTATAAATGAAATATAATAAAGTTACACAAAAGTCAAAACCACACAAAAAACTATATATATTTTCTTATATGATGCAATGAATTACACTCTCAATATGCAAAAAATGTACCAGTTTTCTTTGAAAAAAACATGAGACGAATTTTTGATAATGACAATATGTGATATGCTAAGTTTCAATATGCTAAGTTTCAAATGTCAACTTTCAGCTTAGTGACTACTGGACAGTAGTTTGACCTATGTAGGCGTTCACTTCAATCCGGAAAGTATCATGCATTCAAGTTCAACTTACAAAACACCCAGTACTTTTAACATACGAATTAATAAAACAGATCCTATAAACGTTTTTAAATATAAATACCAGCTTAAATCTCGAGCTTAAATAAAAATAAAAAATAGAAAAATGTGACCAGGAGTACATGATAATTATATTAATTAATTATTAGTCAATGAATATTAATACACTGTTGATGTGGATTATAATCTGGACCATTTTAAGCAGTATAAAACAACTTCACACAAAAAACATAGAGCAAATTAACTAAACTATGTAGCTAACTGATTACGGTTATTGAAATTATTCAAATATTCAAAGTTCATCAAATACAAATTCTGTTAGTGTTCACGGCATAACAGCTACGAAGGTGGTAAGGGTATGAACTTAAAAACCAATGCACAATAGTTATTAGTAATAACTTGATAACACAGACTTATATTTACATACGTTTTGGTTTATTATTTACACAGGTCACTGAACAAAAACTAACAAAAAAGAATTTAAATATCAATTGCCTGTAGGTCAAAAATCTTTGTGACTTTTTCAGAGGTTAATTTTCAAATTGAAAAATATTATAATCAATATGTAACAAAAAATTAGTGATGGGGAATGGGCTTACCAGTGGGTATGGCTAAAAAACTTAAAAAACTATGAAAGCGTAGAATGCAGAAGCCTTCAGTAACAGTGAAATGAAACATGTAGATCATACAATATATAGGTTAAAAAACACGATGTTAAAGTTGCAACTATGGTAAAAATATAACCTCTCCTCTATGTACTATTTTATTATTAGTTACCTACTAACTATTAGCATGCGAAATCCTAAGCTTGACATTTTACATACATGAAAAAATATAAAAAAATATGTGCAGATATGTAATTATTTTGATAAAAACACTTCAAACATAACTAACTTTTTAGCCATTTCTCTTACATTATTTTTTGTTATTCTTTTTCCGATCAAAAACAGTTTCTACTTTTAGTATTCCTTAAAACTCAGAAAAGCATTGAATCTATCTCTATAACATGCAAGTCAGCTCCCGAAGTCACACCGTGCATCGAACTTACAGTAAATATCTTCGGTACAGTGGTCGTAGTACAGGCAATATCACAGTGTCATACAGAAATAAAACTAATGTAAATCCTCACTTTACTAATTGAAGACGACAGACGTCAAGAGCAAACTGACAGCAATTGCAAACAAATAATGTCATGTTTGCGCTTCAAGAGCCCAAAATAGCCTGGGTAGCTTGAATGTATGTATAACCAAGAGTACATAATAGGATATGTACTGTATGTAGGAGAATCCTAGTATGTACTCTTGGTATAACTATCTAGGCTATGTATAAGACTGCTTATTTTTTCAGCAGTACACTTTACGATTATCTCATATATATACTTTTCAAGCACTGACGACTCAGTTTTGTACAGAAATCACAAAATTCACTCAAGAAATGTCAAAGTTTAAACTCAAGTACAATTTTTATAGGTTTTTAATTTAATAAAGAAAAAAGAAATGCATTTATAGATAGACAAATCTCTCGATAGCGACATAATAGCAGCAACAAAACTAGGAGTTTATAATTTATTTCTGCAAAAACATTTTTACACGATAGAGCAATTATTAACTTAATGACTAGTAATAAATATGCAAATGAAGAATCAATTTAACACAGTAATAAATTACAAAACAGTTCACCGAAAAAACACAAAACACTGTAAACATCAAAAGTAAATCAATATAAACACCATTCTTAAAGCACCACAAAATTTGGCCAGAACATAATATTATAACAAAACAATACCAAAACCACAACAAAAAAACACGAAATTTAGTTGGTACTTGTCCGTGTTCCTTTCTGAAAAAACTGACCATAAAGTACCAATACAGACAATAATATAGTTTAAGAGATTTAATAGGAATCTAAGTGCTGCTTTTGGGAGACTTTTGGGCAAAATTTGTGCTCGGACAAGTACATATGAACTTGTGGCTTGGTTTAACTACCGTACCGACCAACATTACTTGCTGCAGACTCCGGAGTCACTTTGTTTCGGAATCAAAGTATATAGCTGGCGACAACTTTCCCGTACAAATTTACAATCTATGAATCTAGCAATTTATGCACGTTTAGAATAAATTTAAAAGTGATTCCTTCACCTTAATGTACTGATATATATTTTTTGCATTTTTCGTAAGCGACTAGTCATAAATTGGATGTTAGATTGGAATAAGCTTGACTTTAAATTTAATAACTAAATGCATAGCTCTGACTGCTTCATAACCATTTTTCAAACACACACAAGTAAACAGAAAACTTTTAAACAATAAAAGTCATATTGATAAATTGACTTGAGTTGTTTCCATTTAAATATAAGTGTCTAACATCAACATATCGATTTCAAATTAAGAACAGACACTTATGGACTTTTCATAAATTATATTAACTGGATTCGATTAATTACTTCATAAGATACATAATAACGAAGATTACCAAAATTTACTTTTCATTCGTAACGACTAATCCTTATCATCTTCCTTTACGCGCTAAACTTTACCGAACATAAATTAGTCATAAGAGAGTCATAAAGTCTATAGACTTGATCTAGTTAATTTGATTCATCTAATATAACTTCGGAAAGATCCCTTATTTGTAATTTGGAACATGCCAGCTCTTTGGGTGAACTTACGTAATAAATGTGGCAAAGTGTTAGTGCAAGTTAAGTAACGAGCATGCGTTAATTAATTGGGATTTACATTTAAATTTCAAGCTATAGATAGTAATAGACTACTTCTAATTTAGTAGCTCACCCCGTGGCTGGCACATTCCAAATAATATATAGTAAAGCATGCAAAACAGTTTATCAAATTAGTCATTGTTTTGTTATGCTTAATTAACCCTTTCATTCCAAGAGGTGTCATTTGGCACACCACGTGATGAACACCCAATACTGCCATACAACAAAGTCTATGCATAATTGAGCAATGTGCAAATTTGACTTTTTCATCGCAAAAGTAGTATTTTCATTGAGGTCTCATTCCGGCTTTTAACTGCGACGTCAGCCGCTAGCTTTCTGTGCATTAGATGCAGTGAATGTGGTAGTTTATCACAAGCCATTGACTATGGCAGATGCACGGTTGATGTATTAATACTCTTAGGGAGGTACGTAATACTCTAAGCCATAGAAGTTGTCAGTAATTTGGAAGCACAACGTCTTTGGAAATGAGACTAGTCTAGTCAGTGTGTGTTCTTACTTTTTACAGCGTACAAATGTGTGAACACAGTCTATTTTACACAAGGAATAAGCATGGTATATACTGATTCATATAGAATAAATAAAAAAACGAGATTTCTTGAATAATGAGCATGAACTAACATGAGCTACTTTTCAACTTTTTTAAACAAAAAATGCAATAAAAACAAAAAGAATACTAAAACGGTTTGAGGAACCGAGTTATCAATGGTTTCAATTCAAACCCAGACCTAACGGAGGACGGTTTCCCCTAGATTGTAACACAAAGTGCAGAGCGTAAGAGCGCAAAACCCAACATAAACATTTGTGTAAATTAATTAACAAGAATTAGTATGCATAAAATAAAAAACCCAACATTCACTAAAACATACGTCAGGGGCACACTCATAAAGCAAACAAGCAAATTTTTTCGATTTAAAAGGATAACACTTGAAAAATGCTTGAAATGAAATTTGTTAAATGAACAAAATATAGTAATCAAATTAAATCTGTTATTTTGGACTGCCAATTCGATTGTGGAAAATGGATAGCGATAATTTTTCTGTTAAAATTTATATTGGATCACGCCGCGATATCGGGTCGCCGCTACCCCCAGCGAAAAGCAGGGGTGCAACCCATTAGTTCATAATCCTGTTGTTGTTGTTGGGTTTGCGACCCC
>JASANF010017165.1:0-25653 GCA_030248245.1 Trissonchulus sp. WLG1_4
AGAGCCCCGTGGTTCGCGGTATAACACTATAATATTTGACATATAAACCAATATGTACGCTTAGCCATGTTGTTGGTGGTTGCGAGTGTGTGGAGTGTTAGGGGTCCGAAGGGTGTCTGTGCTGCGGTGGAGAATGGACGCCAGGACGCGCCAAAAGAAGGCTGGGCCAGGAGCTCGCGGGTCCCTTTGCGCAGTCGGCCATCCTGAGACACGCCACGGTGCCTTTGAAACAGTCTAGGCAACAAATTGATTGAAGGGTGTAGTGTCGCGAAAGCAGTCAATTTTGCACGACTGTAAAACCTTTTCAATAAAAGATGAAACCTTGTTATTTAAAATATCTGTTAAGGCAAATAGTTTCGCCAAGTTTCACCAAAATTGATGCAGCATGCAGTTAGGAGTGAAGTCACAAAATTGGAAACTGGAAAAATTGGACTTTTTGAGAACCTATTCACATTCGATAATTTCGTCACAATTATAAAACTTTTTGTTTGAATTCTTCATACAGACTAAACGCAAAAATGCACTAGTTTATGCAAATTGCAAGTTGCTTGAGTAGTTGCGGAGTAATACCTGTTTGAACTGTGAAACTGTGCGTAAACTTTGAAGTACTCACAGCAATAATGATAAATTGTGAAAAATTTAGACGTTTATTTTAAAATCAAGAAAAAAATGTACCTTCATTTTTTTCCTGTCGCTACCACAGTAGCGACAGGACCTTACATTTGATTTTCTCTAGCGAATTACACGTGTTACGTGTATTCGCTGGGGAAACTGAGTGTGCGTGTCTGTGTGTAATTTTAGTGTTGTGTGTGATCGTGTTTTGTGTGTAAGCTGGCCCGGGCGGCCAGTCAGCTAGCTTTTTTTGTTGATGCTGAAAGTTTAGGTTACTGTAGCGCCGAGATGAAAAGATATTATTTTATTCTGTTTTTTAAGGCACAATGAGTAAGTATTTTTTTCTGACCGACACTTTTCATGTCAAAAAAGTAATTAATTATTAATTATATGTACTCAATATTTGTTTGAAAAAAGCTCCGAAAAAGTGTACAGTTCTACCCAGAACTAAGTAAAGGGCAAATAGGCGGTAGCTGCAAAAATTTGAAAAAACTATTCAACATTTGATTGGTGCTTGATTTAGGCTGTCTTAAAAAGAATCTAAAAGGTTGTATCTAAACCTGTTAGAAAAGGGCAAATATCCACCCTTTTGCTGGTTTTGTTTGGCTCTAAATTGCCGAAAATTTCGCAATATAGGTCTTTAATTTGAACAAACTAGCCCAAAGTGTACAATAGTTGTTTTCAGGCTGTATTCATCGATTGCTGCATGCTTGTGGGTTAGTCATGACCGTAAAATTTTAATATCCATGCATTATGACATGGCTAAAAAGTTTGCTGGTTGGTGCCTTCGTTACCAAAAATTGCAAAGCTTTGTCCCAAAGAACCAAGTACATAATGTATGTAGGCTGAGGAGGATAAAGCCGGGTCTTCCTCAGGAAGTCAGGACAGTCTTTGAGGTGTGTTAGGCTATTTTTATTGAACTAAAGTTGTTTGGTTAAGCCTGCAATATCCTTGGATATTTCTGCATGTTAGAGAGTGTAAAAATATGATACATTTAAGCCAATAGAAACCCTCGTAAAATGAGCCCTGAGAAACTTGGGGCTGTGGCAAAATTTTAGTTGGTTAACACCGGCACGGGAACCGCGGACGTAAGCCCAACGTTTTTATCCTTATATTTTTTTGAAAATAAAAAATTATTTTTGCAACATAATAATATATTACTTAATGTTTTTTTCAAAGGCAAAAAACTATATTTTCGAAACAACTAACGGTTTATAATCATTTGGATTGTGAACAAAGGCATAAAATTACCAACACTTTACCAGTAATACCAAAAAAATTTTCCTGGTGTTAAAAATAAATAGGTACGTAGCGACAGGTCTAACTTCCTTTGAAGCAATTTCTTCTAAGTGATTTAAACTCTGCCGAATACGATTTGCACTAAGAATTACTGCTACTGGTGCCATGGTGGTCATGGCCATGGATAAGAACTCCATAAATTTTGCATAAAATTGCTGCTTGTTATTTTTATTATTTGTGGCAAAACATTGTGCGTCAAAACATTATTTATATGTACTTCACAAACTGGCCAATCTGATATCTGGCCCGATTTTTTGAACTTTTATGTCCCTGTTGTGTGACGTCTGGCTTACAAATGGTGATTGGTTCAAAATATTGGTAGATATTGGCAATCTAGTGTTCGGCAGTACTTAGTTGACACCATATAGCATTTCACTAGTTTCTCAGCGAACGTACAATGTCAAAGAAAAACCTATGAGCACCTACGTACTCTTTTTGCAACCTATGAGCAAAACTGCTTTGGCGACACTACCACCTTAAGTGAAGTTAATGGCTTGTATTGTAACTGAGAAATAGGTGTTGAACAGAAAGAGGAGGCCCCAATTTGGAAAGAATGAAAGAAATGGAGGCGCCGGGAATCGAACCCCTGCCGCCTGCTTCGAAGTCAAGCATGCTACAACTACACCACAGCCCCCGAGTCTCATAGGCCCTAATTCTCTAATTCTTCCCTAGGCCCTTCCCTAATTTTTAACAGGGTCCCCCCTTCGAACATCGTTGCGACCCTGCAACGATACTCGGTCGATACTCATGCTCCCGGGGCGAACCCAATCCCCTCAAGGGCGGGTTTCCTGGCTCACCCGCAACCGCAGGGTTTCTCGATCGACCCAGAACGATTCCCAACCAATACCGAAGGTTTTAACCGGCTCACCCTTAACCGAAACCGAGGGTTTTCTCCGGTTCACCCCTAACCGAAACCGAGGGTTTTCTCCGGTTCAACCCTAACCGAAACCGAGGGTTTTTCGGATTACCCTTAACCGAGGGACCACACCAGGAAAGAGACTACAGAACACAGTCACACTGCACACAGCAAGAGTACCGTAAAGGTCGAAATGCCAACCTCAACCCAGGGCATGGGGCTCCTAACCCACCTCCGAAGACGGTTCGGGGATAAGGCTGTCCTGAGGACCCGGCCCTATGCTCTCCGTCCTATGTCACGGTCGCCACTATGTTGAATAGAAAGAAGAGGCCCCAATTTGGAAAGAATGAAAAAATGGAGGCGCCGGGAATCGAACCCAGGCCGCCTGTTTCGAAGTCAAGCATGCTACATACCACTACACCACAGCTCCTGAGTCTCATAGGCCCTAATTCTCATTTATAACATAGGAACAACGGTACATAACAGGAAGAGTATGACACTACCTATATTTATCATGTCTTCGGGCCTGCGTCCAATGCGGAGCGCGAAATAGCCCGCTTATGTGCGGTTTTGAGGGGGGGTACCCCCCCTCAACTGAAGACCCCGTACTCAACTGAGGGGCAAGATTACCCCCCCTCAGTTCAGTACTCCGTCTTCAGTTGAGGGAGGTACCCCCCTCATTTCAAGACACTCAAACTTTAATTAGGTTGAAGAATAATATTAGTTTAAACCAAGTTAACATACGCGGTGAAATCAACCCTAAAGTACCACTGACTTGATCGCTTCTTTTCCTGGTTTGCTTCGCTGCTTGGGAGAATCGGCATATCCCAGTACGTATAAAGCTTGCTGAAACAATATACGGAGATATATATATCATGATTCGACCGCTGTTTGTGATAACATAAGGGCGTTAAGAAGAAATCTATAAAATGCGGATTTAAAAATCCTTAAAATACTGCTCACTTATAGACGTAAAAAATAGGTTGAACGTGAACCATATCACAAACAAATTTCGTGCACCAACTAAAATTTTTTACGCTAACCAGTCAATAGCTAACTTTTCTGCTTTACGGCTTATGTAAATGTGGATACAAAGGAACACTGTGATTTGATCTTTTTTGATTAATATTGTTTCTCTAATAGTATTTTCTGTAGACAACTATTTAATTACAGTTCAGTAGCTTACAAGTATTTTTAGTAGCAGCAGTTTATTAGTAAAAAAATTTCATGGCGTATACTACACGTTGTGTTAGTGACAAAGCTTCTCTCAATGTAATCTAATAGATTAAGTTATTTTGTACCAAAAGAGACATCGTATATCTATGCACTTGACTCTCTGTGGAACAATAATTCGCCTGGTTTGAAGGATCTCAGTTCCACGGCAGTTCTCAAATATTCCAAGAACCTAAATGGTCTAAATTACTTTTGCTTCTTTGGCTTTCAATCGTCGCTTCATCTCAACCGTGCCGGGACTGTTTTTAAAGGCAACCGTCATCCCACATAAAACAACAATCTAAAATCACACTCTGCAATTATAATCAAAAACTAAACCATCAATTAACGCTAATTGCATTTTTAGTATTTAGTATTAATTTTACCTACCTGCTAAGGCACATAGAAAATTTAACTCTTTTTGTAAATATTACTTTATGTTTGGTAATTTTGAGGTGGTACTTGTTGCTTTCAACGAAGAAGTTGATCTCAGCGGAGAAAATGTCAAAAAGTTTTATAAAAGTTTTGACCGCGCGGTTGAGCTCAACAGATTGAGTGATTTCTAACAAAAAACGAAAAAAAATATAACATTAACGAATGAAAAATCAATTGGAAAAAGATTGTAGCTGTAACTCACTTACTACTCTGTAATTTCTGCATCTAAAGTTTCAAGTAACCGTATATTAACCCTTTGCTGCATGAAATTTCAAAAATGCTTCATGCAGCAAAGACCAGTCTTTGGCTGGGTTTCAATCCGTCACCACAGGCGGAGCCAGCGTCACAAGGACTGTCTCGCCTAGGCACTTGGCCACTGACTCGCCTCGTTTCACTCGGATACCTGAGGTATCCTCGTGAAGTCACAGATTCTGTGAATCATAACGCCGACAGGTTTCACTAGTGTAAGATAGTGCGAATTTTGCTCCTGCTGTAACAGTATGCGGGAAAGGGTACGATGCTTTTTTAATATTTTTCAACTTGCTATTAGCCCCTAAATTTGTTTTGGACGGACACATTACAGAGTTGTTGTATTGCATTGTTGACTATAAAATTTGTTTAAAGACTTGCTGCGCCTATCATTTTTTCTATGTATAATTTATATGTTTAATTTATTTATAAATAAACTCAAACAGTCACTACTAATTTGGAAAACAGTTCGTTGGTTTTTAATTACGACTATGCTTTTTTATGACATGATGAGAAAAATGTATAATAAACTGAAACATTGAAATAAAAATAATAAACTAGTATCTGTGAAATGAAATTATTAAAAAAAAAACGTTGACGCTCACCAACAACGGTATTATGGCCTTCATTGAAACTCGAAATTGAAAAAACAACTCTTATCGCAGACAATAGGTAGATCGTTTTATAAGTCGCGTAGTTTTAGTTGAAACTTCAACAGAAAACGTTATAAGTTGGACAATTGCAAAAACAAACAAATTAAAATATTTTTCATCAGAACATAAAATTATTACCCAATAAAAATTCAGCTTCGATTACTCAATATTGTCTGCAAACTAGTTTAGATGTTTATTAATCTTATGCTTCTGTCATAAAATATTCGTCAAATATTCGCACTAATAGTGACATTTGAAATATCCAATTCACCTGTCATTCGTTCATTAGTGTAAAACCATAGTTTTTTTGCACCGTGATACACCATTTACATAGCTAGTTAATTATGGATATATCTGATTAATAAAAAACGTAAAAAGCAAAATTAGTTTCTAGGAATGGCTCAATAATGAATTTTAAGAACTGTTGAAAAATTGCATTGTTTTACGGTAGCGTAAAGTACGGTGCCGTTTGTAATTAAAGTGACCCCAGTGGGTACCGAAGGGCGTACAAGCGAATACAAAATGCGCTATAGCGCTTTTATCAAGCGCAATATCTGAAAATTTGAAAATCACATTAATTTTTTTTATTGAAGGGTTATTATTATTATTCACATTATAAAAATACTAATATTTTCCATATTTCGATATTTCTTAAATAGCGCAAAATAGCGCCTAAATAGCACAAAGAGCACCTCAAATAAGCGCTGTTTGTTTTCGTAGAAAGGAGGTGGGGAAGAGGGTGCGAGTAACGTGAATAGCGTGTAGGGGGAAGATGTTTTTGGCTGGACAGAATAATAGCGCAAATAGCGCAAATTGGAATGGGGATGGGGGTCAAATTCCTGTGTTCTTATACGCTTACACGCGACATCTGTGTACCCTACAGTGCCAACACAATAAATAATAACTTGAGGCGAACATATCACAAAGTTGTACAGATAGAAACTTTCATTGTATAAAGCGAACCACTTCTCGTCAGAACTGTATCGAAAACTTCTTGAATGTTCTTTATCTTTTCAGTTAGTCAAAAGTTTAGGCTTTATAGAATTGCTTATTCTGAACATTCTCCCGCCGGCATAAGGACAGGGCAGCTATTTTTTGGCTCCTCCGTGAAAGGACGGGAACTTTGACCATGGATTGTGTCTACCGCTGGAGATGTCTGCACTTGATAGGACGGACCGTTTCTTTCTTTCTTTCTAAACTTTCTCAGTGTAGAGTACTTAGCAGGGTTGATAGCCAATAATCCCAAGCATTCTTTGTCTTCTGCGGTGGGAGCGATTAAAACAGCAGAGGTTAACCTTGTATTTCTGACGACCCTTACTGTTCTTGGAAACAAACGTTTCAGGCAGTCCACACACCCCAGTTATTTCAGGAAGTAGACCAGCTTTCAGACCGCGCTTGTTTTCTAAATCCTGGCCTTCACCAGTTGGTCTCCAGGACGGCCACTTTTCGCTGGACTGGACCAGCCAAGGAGGCCCGGTGAACCAATTTGAATTCTTCAGATACTCTAATGAGCCACCCCTTGAAGCAGTATCTGCCGCATTATCTTTTGTGCCAACATATAAACATTCTATGTCTTTTGGATTGAAGATTTCCGTCACTCTTCTTTGTACAAACGGTTCGAGTTGTTTCTCAGAGTGAAACCAATGCAGGACTATCTGAGAGTCTGTCCACATTCGTTTAGCAGCTACTGGCAATCTAAGCTCCTTCTCCACGTAGCGCAGCATTCTAGCTCCTAGAAGGGTGGCTAGAAGCTCTAATCTGTGTATAGCGATTGATTGTTTGACAGGAGCTACTCTGGCTTTGGAAAATATTAGACTTGCTTTTGGAAAACCAGAATCCGGAACAACCAGGTATATCACCGCTGCATAGGCAAGACTACTAGTATCGGCAAAGCACGCTAGCCAGACATCCTTTTGATTATTGAATAAGACACGTCTTTGGAACTCAAACTTAGGTACTTGACAAATCGACTTCAAAATGGATTCCCATTTTGTTTGGTGTGCTGGTGAAACCGGATCGTCCCATCCTTTGCCTTCTTTCCACAGCTCCTGAAGCTTGAGCTTCCCAGGAATAATAATTGGGCTGAATAGTCCAAGAGGATCGAACACCTTTGCAATGCTGTGAAGTATCGATCGCTTTGTGGCTGCTTCGGTCGAAACTTCCGGCTTGTACTTGATCGAAAGGTGTCTTTCTGTGAGTCCCATAATACTCCGAAAACTTTAACAGTAGGACTTTTTACTCTATCTTCTTCATGCAAAGTGTCATTGAATTCTTGGCTATTTGAAAGCCATTCCCTGGGGTTCATGGAGGCATGTCGAAATAAATTCTTTGCTTCCTGGTATAACCCCATGGCTTCTTTTGCTGAGTCAGCGTCCATGAACACATTGTCCATGTAGATATTCCCTCTGATCTTGTCTGTGACACGGCCAGGGTGCGATCGAGCAGAAGATTGATCGTAGCACCGAGCAGGTACGGTGACGCTATCACTCCAAAGAGAATTCTCGCAAACCTGTAAACCTGAAGATTATTTTCCAGTGATGGATAACTGGGATTCTTTAGCCAGAGGAACCTGGTGCTGTCTCGATCCTTAGGCAATAACCCCACCTGAAGGAACGCCTTTTCAACATCCGATGTCATTATTATCTTGCTCAACCTAAACCTTAACAACAACCCCACGATATCCTCTAACTGGTTCTTTCCAACATGAATCAGGTCATTCAAGCTGACTCCTTGAGGCTTCGTTTTGGCGCTTGCGTCATACACGATTCGGACCTTTGTCGTCTCCCTGTCACTTCGGATGTGAGGGAAATGCGAAATATAATGAACCACAGTGGCGTCTTGGTGCTTTCCTTCTACCGGTTCAATAACGCCTTTCTCAAGCTGGTCCATTATAATTGCGTTGTAGCTTCCGAAGTTTCCCAATTTTGTAGAATCTGTGCAAAGAGTTTCGATTGTTCTCTGTAGTCGGTATTTTGCCTGATGGAAATTCGTTCCAATTTCTGGCTTTGCCGTTTTCCATGGCCACCCGACATAGTACCGACCATCGTGATAGATTGTTGTTTCCTTAAACTGTCTAGTCAGGTCATCGTCTTTTGGCTGTGATTTAGCTGTTTCCTGTCTAATACCAATGCAATCCCCGATGTGGTGGTGTGTCTGATGTTCGCCTGATCAAATTACTTGTACCTTCTCTCCTTCTACGTCCATGCCAGCACTACTATTCTGCTGGAAGCCTGGAGTTACGCAAAATGCTGCACTCTAACTCTACTGCTTTTTGCATAAGTAGTTGACACGGTTAAATAGCCTGGACCACCTGGGTTCTGTAGGCATCACCATTGTTGTTGTCGTTCTGTCGTTCTCATGCATAATTGAAAAATCTGGACTGAACCTCGTGGCCGCTTTTGTGCTGAGTCTGTAGGTAACACAGCAGCCTGATAGGAGTGCGTCGTCACGTACTGTCTGGAACCGTGAAACATTAGCTCGTGTTTTCACCTAACTTCAATTCTGAACAACCTCGTCTACAGTTATAAACTGTATACTTTCAGCGTTAAAAAAGCCGATCTTGCGATAATTTACATTATTGCAAGACTAAATAATAGGAAGAGTATGACATTCTTCTTACTATTCCCTGGGGCTTGCGTCCAATGCGCAAAATAGCCCATTTTTGTACAGTTGCGAGGGAGGAGGTTGCTTACCTTCTCAGTTCAAGACCCTGTTCTCAGTTGAGGGCGAAGGGTACAAAAGGGTGGTAAAATTACGTCATTGAAATTCTGTTTTATCAAATTACAAAATTTTGGAGTAAATACGTAAAATATATACATAACGTAAAATTAATCTACATTCTTCTGCCAACATTTTTAAGAGTATAATAAAAGTTTTATAACATTGATAGACCAGCTCACCAACATTAGTAGCTATACCAACTCGAGAATTGGTTATTCTTTGTTTAGCAAAATTTATGCTTTTGTCTGTAATGTCCCTTTCCAATCATTTTCGACAATTTAATTATTATGCCGCCCCCTGGGACGGCGCTAGTAGCCGGTTGGCCCAGCCCGTCCCAGCACAGAGTTGGCTAAACTTTTGGTTAGTCACTCTATTGGTCCGTAAAGGCATGAAGCGACAATAAATTGTTTGCGAGTATCATGCCTAGGTCTGCGTATGATTATTTGTTTTCAAGTGAAATTTTGTAGTACTATTTTGTTGGAAAGCAAAAAAACCGTTCCATTGCAAATCCGGACAGAGCCTGGCAAACATTTGTACATCATTTCAATATTCTTAAACAATCTGCGTAGATCCAATGTTTTCATTTAACAAAATTAGACAACTTCTGTATAATAATCGTAAAGCCCCCGGGTGTCAAAACGCAGACTCTTTCGAGTACATAACTCTATATGTGAGGATTACTTGAAGGAAAGAAATCAGATAATGTTTTGAAAATTCCAAGTTTTTATTGAATTTCACACCATGGTCGCATAAAGATGAGAAAAGTCAATAATGTGATATTTAAAAAATTGTATCCTATACCAGGGTTATGGCAACCTATATGCAGAATAGCGCATTTTTCAAGAAATTTAGTTGCATATTGTTGGCCCAATTTTGAATGTTGTTTTTGAGAGATCTTTAAAAATAACTTATTGTTTTTAGTTTGACAAAAAAGGCTGTAGCTGTAGCTGTAGCTTTGAATGAATAATATAGTTTTTAAAACTTTTGTAAAATTTAAAAATAAATTGAATCGAACAAGTTAGGTATCTTGTGGCGCACCCAAAACGATAGTTGAGAATTTAGATAAACAGTCATCGACTGCTGACGATTAGTTAAATAGCTTTACAACTACTTATTTTACTATTTGTTTCAACTATTGGAAAGTAACAACTTATTATGAGAAACACTTATTAGTTATAAATGCCTTTACAATATCTGAATAATCAATATCGACGTAAAGCACTTAATAGTATAAAAGCCACTTTATTTGTTTATTTATTAGCCGATTGTAGATGTTTTTATTGATCATCATTAACATTCATTAGTTCATTTAATCAAAACCGTCCAATAAAATAAACAGCAAATAAACAGCGCAAAATTCGATTGTTCGCATTGTTGGTTTTTCCATCGATGTTGATATTGTTCATGAGTTATCAACCTGAAACATTCACATGTCTGGTTTTTTTCGTTTATTTTTTGCTCGGTCGTTTACTGAAAAAGTATGACAATGACCCAATTTTTTGCAAATAAATAGATACATTTTGAATTAAATGTAAAAGTTTCGTTGTGGGGAATAAAAACCATCATCTTACAAACGCTTACGTCTCCAAGGTATACCGTATTTCCTCGAATAAAACCCCTGTCTTGAATAGAGCCCCTGTCTTAAATGGAACCCCCATTTGAACATTCACAAAAAAATTGAAGCCCTGGGGCTCTATTCGAAGAAATACTGTAGCCAGATATCTTTTTACGGACATGCTCGTTGAGTTGACCAGTATTTGAAAATAATTAATAAAACATGTGTTTTATTAATCATCTAATCAAAGCCAAATCAAAAAAGTTCAACAAATCACCACAGTGGTCTGCGTCCGGAAATTTTGAAATTTGGCAAACAACAGAAAGGATTGTAGAGCAAGACATGTCATTTAGAGTTCCGTCATGGTTGACATTGACACAGTCCTCGTTCCCTAGATTATTGTCCGGTTGACCTGGGTCAAAGTTCACGGATTTAGCAGGACAGTTATTGAGGTGAGGTATTGTGAAAACGCCTGAAATTCAGTAGAAACTGGTGTTGTAAATGAGAAATAGGACCTATGAAACTCGGGGGCTGTGGTGTAGTAGTAGCATGCTTGTCTTCGAAGCAGCCGGCCCGGGTTTGATTCCCGGCGCCTCCATTTCTTCCATTCTTTCTAAATTAGGGCCTTTTATTTTTTTCAACACTGGCACGTTATAACTGATGAAGTACAGTTACCTAATTATATCAGGAAAATTCGTTTTCTATTTTTTCATATTTCTTTCATTTTTCTTTGATTTCTCTTTCAATTCGTTTTTTTCAGTTTTCAACAAAAAAAGTTGATGGATGAATGTAAAGTAACGCACAGAAGTTCACCCATTGTCAGACAGCTACACATAAAATGTGTGCGTGGCGCGTGCTACACATGTGTAGCTGTAATTCACTTTTCAACAAGACAGCAACTTATATAACTAATAGGATCCTTTCATAACCGTATTAAGCCCGGTTCATAGTTGTCCGTAAGGGCTGTCCGTGTCCGAGTCCGTGTCCGTAAGAGTATTTTAATTCACACTTGTCCGGATGTCCGTAACAAGTTGTCCGAGAGTGTCCGTAAAGGCTGTCCGGATGTCCGGAAGACAAGTTGAATTCAGTTCAACTTTTGTCCGTGTCCGTAAGCAACCAGCCAATCAAATAAAAGCTTTATTAGTCATGTGTGTTTGCGTACACATAAAATTCCTCCGCGGGTTGCAAAATTTTATTAAATTGTTCGTAATATGAGCTCAGTAGCTGCATTTTAGTGTGCTTAGAACGTTTTTAAAAGTTTTTTTTTCAAATTTTTTGAAAGTTGCTTTCTCACACGCTTGTTATGCTGCAGAATGTATAGGCGTTATTTTATATGCATACGCACTGTCCGTAGCGTGTCCGTAGAAGTATGAATTAATGCTAATTACGGACACGGACACAGACAAACGCTACGGTCAACCTACGTACACGGACACAGACTCGGACACGGACAACTACGGACACTTCCGGACTACTATGAACTAGGCTTTAAACGGACTGGGATTATTTTAGTATACAGTTTAGGTTTAGAAATAGCATATGGGACTAGACTAGTTAAATTAAGCCAATGGCTGAGCGGCTAATTTTGGTTTGAATATAATCCTAACGTACCACTGGAATAGGTATAAAAATTTGACATGTATGTATGCTTAACATTAGCTTTCATATTCAAGTCCGTTTAGTCTGATTAAAAGCAGCCCGCTAAAATTTAAGTGCGTTTTAGACCGGAGGTTTTAGAAAGTCATTTTTAAAAATACTCATGAGCCTGCTTTGTCCGATTAAAACTAACCATAAGGGGGGCTACCAAAGGTCAAAAATCAAAGTTCTGCTTATTTTCACATATGTTACTCCCCCCAGGCACCTCTACCTCAGATAAGAACAATTAAGTTTGAAGGTGCACTTTTGGTTCAGTGCGTTTGTCAGTGTATTTAAATAGGCAAAAGTACGCCAAAAAGCCGAAAAGTAGCCCTTATTTGGACAGTTCTAGCACAAACCACAATAAGCCAATCTGGCTAAAACTTGGCATAGTATATAGTAGCCCACATGTATGCGCAAAATCGTATGATCCGGATTTTTTATATGTATTTTCAAATCTAAAATCGAGGGCGAAATGTGAAAAAATGGTCGTTTTTTGGACCCGCCAAATTTGAGTGATTTTACGTTTGACGTGATTGCTCAGGCCATGGGCAAAAATTTAAAAAAATGGATCATAGAGGTTGAGATATGACGTTAGGCTATCGAATCATGTAAAAATCAGCTTCGTCAGTGTTGACAAACATTTCGAGTAAAGAGGCGCTTTGCAACCATTTTTTTGCGCCTATGATTTACACGTAAAATTTTTTGGATGAATTTCGTATGAATTTTTGGGAGGCCCTAGTGAAAAATTGGCAAAAGCATTGGTTCCAGTTTGTTACATCTGTGATGCGCCTTCCCTGGGGCTACATTGCGTACAAATTTGAAGCGAGTCGGAGAACCTAAAATTTTCACTTTTTCAGGTAGCCCCCCCCTCTTAAGGTGGTAGTAACGTTTTCGACAGTTTTGCAGGAGTAAAAACTTGACAACTTACGATTAATTTTTAATGAACAATAATAGTACAGATATTAATTTAGAAAACCATGAACTATTATGAGATGAATGCTTGCTAAAATAGCGTGAAACTATTATTTTTAATTTTCACAGAAACTATTTTTCAGCCAGTTACGACAAATTTTTGTAAATTTTATGTTTAGCTAAGCCAAAGTAGTAGCTAGTCAAAACGGCCATTTATTGAAAAAAGAAAAAATTGACACACGGGCATGTCAAAAACCTTCAATTTAGATGCCAAAACTTATCCTTCCGCGTTTCGCTTTTTGAGATTACGTCACATTTATGCAACATTACTTTTTGAACTATAGTACATCACACAAAAGTCCGCAAAACTTGACAACTACTAAAAGGATTTTGTTCAAAATTTGGGATAAATTAGTAAACATATGTGTCTACTGTATGCTAAAATTTCAAAAATTTTGTTAGCTTAAATTTTGCTTTACATCAAATTCACTCGCAGAATTCTGTAAAACTAAAGTTTATTCTTTCGTTCGCCGCCCTCCCCGCCCCTTTTTTTTTTTTTTTTTTACTTCCGTGGACTAAATCTCAAGTCTCGATGTTGCAATCTTTTCATGCGTTATTTTACACGTTTTTTAGACAATTTCTGATGTGTCAATTTTTCTATTTGTTTCAATTCAGCGTATTGCGTGAAATAATTAAATTCAAAAATTTGTATGTTAAATTTCCAAAATTTGAAAAAATTCAAATTTGAAGGTCTGTAACTTCTTTTCTGCATTATATAAATGCACCAAACTTAGCATTAAAATTTCAACTGTTATTATCTAGGTTGGTGCAATGAATAAAAATAATTGGAATTAATCACGAAATTCGACTACTTATACAGTGTCTGCTGACAAGCTTGTTACATATTTAAGCTAAATATTGTGCATAACTGTAGTTTTAGTAAAGTTCTTCAACGTGAAAAAGACAGCTACTGATTTCAATGAGTCAATCAAAAGTTATAGCAAGTTATAAAAACTGACGAAAACGTAACTACCACCTTGAGCCGGTAAAAGAAGGGGCTTCAAGTTTGCGATTCGTTACCGTTGCCGTTACTCAAGTGATTAGTGTGCTATTTTTATGTGTTTTGGCGCACTTTGCAGCTACTAGGTGATTTTTCTGACCCACAGGAATGATGGAACACATATATAAATCCCTTACACAGCGATATTGTAATTTTTAGATTCCCAACGACCTACAAAATATACGATAAAAGTACTTTGCTTAAAATAATAAAATACACCTAGTCTACCTACCTTCAGTTTGCACATCCGATATACCAGTCCAAGCCGTTTTGCCTTTGTAGTGTGTTGTACTGTCTTTTGAGCTTCTAAAAGTTGAAAATACAAAGTATGATTTTTTATGGAATTGACTAGTTTTTTTGCAAAAAGTGAGATTTCTGATCCGGCGCTCATCAAAAAATAATTTTATTAAACTAAATCAAGATCTAGGTTTCACTATTTCGTTTGAAGTCGACATTGTAAAAAAAATAAAAAGTATAGGTTGGTTGGTTCAACACATTGGTTTTTATTGTAATTGATTTTGCTTAATACTTTGGCCCCATTATTTTATTAAATTTTCAAGCAAAACAAAAAAGTTCTAAGTGAAAAAAAATCGAAAACTTTTAACGTGAACTTCAGTTGCCTGGCTATTAGCAACTTAGATATATTTTAGCCCACAAGCAAGACTTTTGTACATAGACACGCGCACAAATAATTGTAGACGTTTTTATTTAATCCGTGTACTTCATTCTAATTTTAGGGCCAATTCCTAAAATGGATTAACGGATTAGATTAAAATTTGTTTGCCTAATTAACTTATCTTTATGTTGGATTAAGTTGGAGACTGAAAAACTTTTGTGTACAAGTGGGAGGTGCTACAAATAATTGCTATCGCAAATTTCGTATAAATTCATGAAGTATGTCTTGAGTAATTGACAAAACAAACTTTAATCTAATCCGTTTAATCCATTTTAGAAATTGGCCCTTAGCAGAACATTCTTGCACTACATTATGGTTCACTGCTGAAACAAATGCTACGCCATTATTCTACATGGTTTATATTATACCTAAACAAAGGTTTTTTTGGTTTAAAGCAACATGAGGTATAAACTAAGAATATTTGACCACGTTCTAATATGTAGTTTAAAAATGCATGGGCAACCGGTAATCAGTTTTCTTCAAAACTATGTTGTGTTTGTCTTTTGTTTTTTTGCAACATTTTCCGGCAATTTTTTTGGACAAAAGCGGTCCATTATATGCACTAAGTTACATGTATCCATGTTTCTAATTTTTAATCAAAAAAGCAAAACTTTGGATACAAGCTTCCTTGATGGTTTGGAACAGATTTTTCTGTACAATTTTTTCTGAAATATAAACTGTATTGGGAAGAATCACTGACACAAAACTAGCAACTTCGGATCTGTGAGCGTCGTCTCGGAACACGGGCAAAGTGGCCTGCGGGGAAAGGGCTTGACAAGCTTGATATCCGCTAACAGGATCCATCGGGTCGGGAAGAAAGCATAAATGCGCACTTGTTGACTCAAACCAACCACCTACGCAAACTAAAAAATACAAAAATAAAAATAAGTTTGTAGGTGTATTAAGTATTGTATAATCAAGAGTACATAATAGCGTCTCACTCTATATAGAAGAAGAGTGAGACACTGTCCTTCCTGACAGTTTTCTAGCAGAGGCAGATGCGCTGGTCGTTCTCAGGCTACACGTTGACATACTGTGCAACATGTGGCAGGCAAATCAGAAGCCAGCTCCTATTCTCTGATTGGCAGACGCCTGTGCACGTGCTCCAATCATAAAACGGGATAGGGATAAAAGGTTAATAACACATTATTCATTTATAGTCTGCTTGCAAAAACAAGAAAAATGGTTTCCAAATACCTTTGGGGATACTTTTGGCAAACTTTCAGCGAAATTAATTGACAAACTGTTAAAAAATGAAAAAAGTTTCTCAATGCGTCACTCTGGTTAAAACCTTGGTAGCTAGGAGGTACAGTCATGGTAAAATAAGTTGTCTATGTTTTATGTGTCCTTGACTTTCGCAGCCGCGATTTTATTGACCAATTTGGGTTTTAAAATTACGTACATATGTACAGGGACATATTACATATTACATGACATGACATGACATATTACATGTACATATTTCTTTTGCTATTAGGGACTCAATAGCTTCCTTTAACTTCCACCTTTACGCTTTTGTCTCTCATGTATATATGCCAATGCACTGCAGCTTTGATACCAGCCCCGTTACCAGCAACTATTGCCAAGCAGTATTCAAAATGTCAGTCCTTCCGGCCTAAATTTTGGCCCCTTGCGCTTTTTCCACTCATGCACGAAGTACGCCGCTGCCGCAATGACGGACACCAAGACGAGTCAATATGGTCAAGCCACTCGACGGTTAACGATTATTATATAAATGGACAAAATACATCGTACACGGTGACTACATACCCGAAGCTGTGGTGGTTATTGGCAATGTCTCAGCTGGCATGGATTCTAAAACCGTAAATACATATTAACGTTGGCGCAACTAAAAGTGATTGAAAACATTTGGAAAACTTTCATATATAAAGTATGTTTAAACTATTGATTACCAGGACTAAATATTGAAAGTACATTATTGGTAACTGTAACTACTTAATACACATACTACATAATCACATACACATGCATAACTCAGGCTACTGAAGGATGAAGCCTACATTATCACATAGCATGAGCGCACACACTCACACAAACAATGCGTTTTGGTGACCTACCAAATATTACAGTGTAACGTTACACAGTGAGCGGAGATACATGCAAAATGAGCATTTGCATTATATGTAGTATATACGCGGCGACTGAGGTCGCCGTGTAAAAAAGGCGAAAACCCACATCCTAAAATCATATACCTGTTTTCCATGCCTCAGCGAGCAATGGCTGACTGCAAGACACATCTAATTCTGCTGTAGAAGCCGCACATTGATACGCGGGATGCAAAATGTCACTGGGTGTTCCTCCACACTGTGGAATTCCTAAATGCATCAAGATAAGTCTGACAAAAATAGCTGCAGTACATGAGAAAACTAAACATGTGATTTCGTTACCAAACGAATAGATTTTGACTATCAAGAGTACAGCAAGTAGTCGCAGAAGTGATGCCACTAAAATAATTAAATGGCGCAACTATTTTTTGTCACACTTTATATAGTTTATTTTTCAAGTAGCTTTTGTTTCCGCTTTATGCTCTTCCTTTATGTCATTATTTCTCACCTGTTTTATTTATAATTTTTCCAAGTCTATTCCTTCAGGCCTGTTTAATTCATTCCTTCGATGCCTTTATCTTCATTTTTATCACTTTACAGTACAGCTCAAAATTAACATCATATGATTCCGGAGTCAGCGTCACTACTGACTGCATTTTGCAGTCAGTGACTGCAGTCAGCCTATTGACGTCACAGGTCCAATGTTACTTCCGGTAGTTTCGATTTTCATTAACTGACTCCGGAGTCAGAGTCAGTGACTGAGGAATCAGTATCACCTTAGTCATCACTAACACAAAATATGCTACACTCATACCTACACATGTATGTATATCCGCATGCACATGTAAATTGTGATGGCTAATGTGATGCTGATTCCGCAGTCACTGACTCCGACTCCGGAGTCAGTTAATGAAAGTCAAAACTACCGGAAGTAACATTGGACCTGTGACGTCAATAGGTTGACTGCAGTCACTGACTGCAAAATGAAGTCAGTGACGCTGACTCGAAAATCATATGATGTTAATTTTGAGCTGTACTGTAATTCTTCCTCTCTTCATTCAGTCATACCTTGAACTCTTTATCAAATATTTTTTATCTCTTTTTATCAGTCATACCTTCACCTCATTGATTTGTCCATCCTATTTTTTCATCTTTTCATTTTTCCATCTTCTATTTCCTATTTCACTTTTATAGAAAACTAAGACAGTTCCTCAAAATTTCTCAAAACCAACCATAACCAACCATACCATATAATCGGGCTTTTTGTCAGCAGCTATTGTAATGACTAACCCATGGCGAGCCCAACGGTATGGTATGCGGCCGTACAAATGTTAATCCCCGCAGGATTGCAATCATCAGACCAAGGTTCATCCTCAGCCAAGACTATCCATCCTTTTTTCTCGCAATTATTCCGATGGCATACTTGACAGTCGGGCGACCCAGACATTCCCATGTTTGAAGCAATCCACGGCTCGGCACTCAAGTTAGGTATTGGACAAGCTCGAGCTACAGGACCTCCTGAAAAGTTTTGGATACAATTGACTAATGATAACGATTGCTAAATGCAGGAAAATTATTCACTCTGTAGGTAGTTTGGGTTTATTGTTTTATTTAGGGAAATATGTAACCATAGTAACAGTTGAACGTGTGCAGCTAAAAAATTTAAAAATAGCATGTTTACAAATAATTTATCTGTCATTTTTGTAATTGTTCCTGTAATTGTTAGGATAGCATGATTAATTTTTTTGATGATGCATGATTAATAAAATTCATATTTAAAATAATTCAAGCAGTTATAATAAATAACTAACCTCCCTTATTTCGAGTTTCCGAGTTCAAATAGAAAACACAATAAGGTGAATTAATTCTCTACAGTTATAAGTGCGTTTGAAATACACTCTATGAATCTAATTTTTAAATCTTAGGGCCTATTCCATTACCGGATTAAACGGACTGGACTTATTTTAGTCCAAGGTTTTGGAATGACAGATCGGACTAAACGGACTAAACGAGTTAAAATAAGTCAGCGGTTAATTTTAGTTTGACCCTATTCCAAAACTACCATTAGCATTACCATTACTAACATTAGCGTGCATAGTTAAGTCCGTTTAGTCCGATTAAAAACCAGCGCGCTAGAAGTTAAGTCCGTTTAATCCGGAGGTTTTGGAATGGCATTTTTAAGCTTAATTTTTAAACCGTATAGTCAGATTATAATTAACCCTTTAATCCGGTAAAGGAATAGGCCCTTAGATTCTGAATAGAAACGTAAATAAAATCTGTACCGGAAAAATCTAATGAAATACTCATTTTGGTAACCTTAACATTTCACTACATTTCAGTATATAGTCTATTTTTAAACTTTTTGTGCATTTGTCTTCCATTTTCTGTACTTGCTTGTGTAGGGGTCTCAAATCTCATTGCACGAACGTTTGCTCTGTTACTTTAGTAGTCATAACCGCTTAATTGGATCTTTTATTTCGGCACCAGATGTAATGGCTCCGGGCTGTAAGGCTAACACGCACAGTTCTTTTTTCGTGCGCTGCTAAGCGCTCTCACCAGCAACATTCAACTGATTAGCGTCTCAAAGTAGGCCGAAGATAACACAGTCAAAACATACGAGCTATGTAGCTACGAGTTTCAAAACATAACTTTAGAAAGTAACATCCACCTTACGGCGCTTGAAATGGTTTACGGTACTGTAAGCCGTTTTGGCTGCCAAAGAAAGGGGGGTTTGGCCAACCTTTCAAACTGACTATTCTAACTCAATCATTTTATCAATTCAAATGTGATCGAATTTGTACAAAATATACATACAAACATAAAAACTGACAAAAACGAGAGAAGTAACAGACGGATGCCCCACCTGCGTATCCCCCCAAGTGCCCCATGGTGATCAGCAGATCAGCCCCCGAACACTGGTCGCCAGTCACTTCAGCAAAGCTGACATCGGCTGGACCCAACTGACCCAGCCAGAACTCAAATGCTGCTTGAAAACACGGCCTTAAACAAAAAGAAGCGGCAGTAATAATAACTTATTTGTACTACAAGCGCTGTTAAATTTAGTTTTTGAGTTTGAGGAGGGATTTTTTATGTTTGTATCATCTGCTATGGTCTTAATGGTCGACCACTCAACTTACTTATATTAACTGTGTTAACTACAATTGTTTATTCACATGAACATAAAGTTGCTGTATTCAAAGGGTTCCTTCTACTACTAGAAGGTATTTAGGTCAGTTTCGTGGGTGGGTGTATTTACTACCGTAAGCCAACGATCTGTTCAAAAACAATTTCATATCAGGTAGCTTGCTAGTTACCATTTTTTTAAAAATAAAAGTATTTTTAAATTTATTCTCACTCTTACTTATCAAGTCATAAAACAGGAAAAATAACTGACCTCATTGCATCGGCTTCTTCTGCGTTTATTGCCAAGCACCAAGTGTTGGATTTTTTCGCTATTAAATATAACAGTTAGTAATAAAAAACTAATTTTAGTTAAAACCATTTTTCCAGGCAACAAATTTCTGTTCTCTGATGGGTCGTAGGCTGTCAGTTTAGATTTATATTAATTAGCTAAATAGCAATCTACATAACAATGGCTCGCACCAAATTGAATAGCTAGAAAACAAAATAACTTAGGAATAGTTTATCTCATTCAACCCGAAAGAAAGATGTATTTATCAGGTTTGTTTTCATTGTTTCCTCAGTAACGGCTACATAAACATTACATAATCACCATACATTGAATATAATTTTTAAATATTGTAAGATGGTGAGCAGCACTGGAGAATAGCAAGACTATAAGAATAGCTCAAGAATAAGATTGGTGTCCATAGATGCACATAAAGGGGTAAGGGGGGTATCCAGCTTTCCTTGAAGGGGGTTGGCACCCCCCCTCCCTTCGACCCGCCACCCCCCTTCTGATGACCAAAAAAGTGCCCCAAAAATGCGCAAGAAATCAAAAAAGTTTCTTTGCCTGCGGCCAAAAAAGTACCCCAAAAAAAGTTGAAAATCGAAAAATTGTGAACAAATTTCGGCTGTCGCCGAAAAATGGCCAAAACTAGGGACCACCCCTCCCTTCCGCCAGAGGTCGGGCACCCCCCCTTCGCCAATTGCTCCCGTGCATCTCTGGTGGTGTCCGTAAGAGAATTAAACTAAATGAGTGGGTACATGAGTTATTATTTTACGATTAGCCAGATTGGTGGTGGTTGCGAGTGTCTGCAGTCGAACTGGCCCGAAGGGCGTCTGTGCAGCGGTGGAGAATGGACGCCAGGACGCGCCGAAGGAGGGCTGGGCCAGGAGCTCGCGGGTCCCCTTGCGCAGTCGGCCATCCGCAGACACGCCACGATGCTTTTGAAAAAGTCTAGGCAACAAGCTCAAATGCTGAGTGAGAGGTGTTCCTACTGATTGAGTACTGATCATGACCTTGGAGTGTCTATATTCCGCTGGAAATATTAAACCCGGCCATAATTGCGCTCAGAGCAAGGATTTTTCCTGTTGTGCCACAGCACAACAGGTCTCTAATTTTGATTTCTGGCGGAATACACTGGGCTTGTAGTGCAATGTACGTCTGTGCGTTAGTTTGCTTTGCATATTAGAGCAACTGCGCGAGCGTCACATCATTGTCTAGTGCAAAAGTTACACTGTAAGCTGGAAAAATGTCAATGTGCGTTTGTTTAGTTCATGTGTGTCACATAGTGCGCGTGTGTCACATTGCTGATAGTACCAACATTTGACCAGATAATTTTGTTGGCAGCATCTTACATATATTTGCTGCGAACTGTAGTCATTTTTGGTCATGAAAGAATGAATACTCTTCTCACTCATCAAAACAACCCATTCCTACATAATTTGTTGTAAGATAATTAAAACTACATACTTCCAGTTTTTGCATAAACAACTTATTGTAAGAATGCATAAAAACGCATTGAACTTTTGCATACACATTTTACAATAAGATAATTATCTGCTGCACAACAGGTTTTAGCTGACCTGCTGGTCAGCTTACTTGAACATAATTCTTAATACTTACTGAAGGTTTTGCCGCAGGTTGGGCTTGTTGCCAATATTGCAGCATGAAATAGCCTAAGAATTGTCATTTTGGACGAACGGGTACATAGTTCTTGTTTCTGTCAATTTTGTTTGTGCACAACAGACTGGCCAGTGCGTATGCAGTGAAGTCTCAAAGTGTAAACCTACTAATAAACATTCACTAAATTATAGTCAACTTGGCTAAAAAATGCATATCCGCTGCCGACTAATCAGTTTAACTAATTACCGTTCTTATTCAAGACACACGCTGATGTCAAAATCAAGTCACACAGGACAAACATGAAAGTGTGACAAGCGTGAACAGCAGCATATAATATAACGCACAAAGACTACGCTGACAGTGTTATGCTTCTGCACATACACTGTATTGCAGTATTTGTTACAGAAAGACCTGAGCTTTTTCACTGTAACAAGCGGTACATATCTAGTAAAATACTCACTTGACAGCTTCTTTCCTGGGTTTGTTTCTCTGTTTGGGAGAATCGGCATATCCCAGTACGTATAACGCTTGCTAAAAAATCTGTAGCCAGTTTTTGTGCAATGGTCAACAAAATACAGTAAGTCAAAACGTTTGTGCTAACACAAAAATTTTTCCTTTATTACCCTGAAACCTCATTAAAACTCAGTAATAACAGACTGCAAACTCTGTGACTGCGTCACAGCTTCTATGAATATGTCTTTTAGGGATTACGTAAGGCATTATCCAAAACAGGATTTAACGGATTAGATTTAAATTAATTTTGCTAATAACACAGCACAAATGAAAATAGCCGGCTGAAATTTCTCCCTAAACGGCTTACATACATTATTTTGGTGTGTGCAAAGTTTCAGCAAATTAGGCGTGTAACTGACGCTGCGTTATGGACGAAATAAAGTTAAATCTAATCCGATAAATTCCATTTTGGATACGACACTTACATTTTGACTTGTTTTGCTTAATATTGTTGAGCTAACAAGATTTTGTGTAAATGGCGCCAAGTTTTGTTGAATTTTCTGTGAATTATCGCCTAAATAATTTTTATCGTACCGAGGTAATCTTATGGCAGTCTTAAAAAGTCGACGTAATGCAACTGGTCTCCGGAACTGCAGTCTGGTAGGTTTTTTTAACCGTAGTACAATGCAATAAACCCAACTAAATAGATAGCGCAAGGCAGAGGGCCTAGATACTTAAAAAAGTTTGTAAGTTTAAAGTTTATAACACCTTTTTCAGTGTATTACTTTAGCTTCCTTGCCGTTCAATCGTCGCTTCATCTCAACCGTGCCGGGACTGTTTTTAAAGGCAACCGTCACCCCACATAAAACAACTATCTGAAATCACATAAGGTAAATGAATAAAGTAAAAAATTAGAAACTCAAAATTCAGTCACACGGATTACTAGTTTTAGTTGTAGTTTTACCTACTTTTGCTCAGACTATGTTGTACGTACCATAGTTTTAGGATATGCCCAGAAAAACGTTCAGGAAACACACGTATGCATTTTTTTTCTAATTTTTTGAACGACGTTGTCAGAAAAAGTAACTGCTAGTTCTATGAATCGAACATGTGTAGTTGATATATATAATCAGTATCATGTCATTAAAGAGTTGTTTTACTCGTACTTCAAGAAGACGCTTCCACAGACAATATTTTTCTTCATGAGGGCAAGGACAAACATTAAGAGCATGGATAGTTTTGCATGGATGCAAATGGTTTTTAAATTTTCAAAAATTAGCCGTGACGGTGTACATATTTATGCTTATAATCCGTGCCTGGCACTAATACATAACAACTGTGTTAATCGTGTACCAAAACGCTACTTGGTAATTTGGATTTAAGAAAATATTAATCAAAATGAAGATCCGAAGCAAATCCGAAGAAGAATAAAAAGCCATAAGTTTAATCTGAGTTAAAGAACAGTTATCGCTTAATTATGGTATTTTTGTGCAGTTTCTCAAAACCGCTCGTTAAACCCAAACAACTAAATAAACAATATTGGCTTGAAGATTAGACATGAGCAACATAAACAAAATACCAAAAAATTATAAAGCATTCAGCAACAAAATGCTTATCTATGAACGTTTGGAAAGCCACTAAGTTGCTTACCAAAAGTGGTACGGACACCATCATTTCGTTGTGCTTAACGTTGAAATATGCAAAAGCAGTTTTCAATCAAAAGCAATTAAAAAATTCGCGCTTTCGATTTACCTCAAAAAAGGCAGCTAAAAGTTGGTTTGACAAAAGTTAAAAAAACCATAGTCAAAATTTAGTGACAATTTACCCCAACAATTTAGTGACTATATTAAAAATTCAGCTCTACTTACTCAATATTGCCATTAAACTAGTTTATTTGAGCATTTATTAATTTTTAAGCTTTCTGTCAAAAAATTTTCGCCTAGTGAGCATTTATTAATTTTTATGCTTTCTGTCAAAAAAATTATCGTCTAGAATTGCAACAAAAAAATAACTCATATTAAACTACTACTGGCAGTAGTGATGTGGATCGGATTGGATCGGTCGGAAATTTTGATGCCGGTCCGATCCGGATGCTTGATTGGCGAACCGGTCCGATCAGATCCGATCCAGGCCCGGATCGGTCGATCCGATCCGATCCGCCGATCCGATCCGATTAAACATTACGTAACCTTGATGAAAGCTAAGAAATTCTTTGTAGAATTATTGTTAAGTATGATTTATTATAATGAGTATGTTGCTTTAAAAATTTAATGAGTTTGAATATAAATGCTAAGATGGCATTCTTGCAATGAGAGCAACTTAGACAATCCCACGACCAAAAATTTTGATTAATTGGAATGAAAATGTCTTGACAATTTTGGGTCACTACCGCAGGTCGTGGATACCCACGGGTTGGGTTGGGTTGGATTGGAAAATTTGAGCCGTGGGTCAACCCTTGGGTATACACACACACCCACTTCAGGCTGAAGGGTCGCTGCATTTTGTCAAACCGGCTAAAAAATTCTGAAATTTTTTCACGTTTTTTCCAATCTGGGTACATAAATTTGGTTACCATTTGGTTAAAGTAGGTAGCAATGTGAACAATATACAGTTGTATATAAACTGTGCAAATTGTACAGGGGTATCTGCTAAAAACGATCGATCATCAGGTACGGTATCTTAAAATGGTGGGTCAGAGTTGGTCGTGGTCAACTTTGACGGCGCGGGATGGATCGTGGGTTACCCACAAGTGTCAAACCGCGGCCCAGTTTAATCTGAGTTAAAGAACAGTTATCGCTTAATTATGGTATTTTTGTGCAGATTGTCAAAACCGCTCGTTAAACCCAAACAAACTAAATAAACAATTGGCTTGAAGATTAGACATGAGCAACATAAACAAAATACCAAAAAATTATAAAGCATTCAGCAACAAAATGCTTATCTATGAACGTTTGAAAACCACTAAGTTGCTTACCAAAAGTGGTACGGACACCATCATTTCGTTGTGCTTAACGTTGAAATATGCAAAAGCAGTTTTCAATCAAAAGCAATTAAAAAATTCGCGCTTTCGATTTACCTCAAAAAAGGCAGCTAAAAGTTGGTTTGGCAAAAGTTAAAAAACCATAGTCAAAATTTAGTGACAATTTACAATTTACAATTTACAATTTTTATGCTTTCTGTCAAAAAAATTTTCGCCTAGAATTGCAACAAAAAAATAACTCATATTAA